>JALPBZ010000013.1:0-181885 GCA_026538355.1 Cryptococcus sp. GC_Crypt_5
ACGCCGAGCCCGCCGAGCCTGTCGGCGTAGCCTGATCGTATTTCCTGCCCATCACAGCGCTCCCAGCTACCAGAGCTGCCAGGACCAATCTTTTGCTCAAAGACCAAGCGACCATGATTTCGATCTATCTCGAACGAGGAGCCGGCCTCGTACGTCTTTCTGGGAGGGCGATGTGACTGTCGATGTCGGATCGGATGTGAAGGGAAAGTAAGCTAACGCTCAGCGCTAGCTGATCCGTCCGGAAGTTTGAGGAGGACGAGCGGGAGGGATGGACACGAGAGAAGTTGAAGGGTAAGGGAAAAAGAGTAAGGAAAGCAACGGGAAGAAGGAAGAAGCAATGAGCGCAGCTTCGAGCAGTGTCTGTCAGTCAACCGCGATGCTTTCCCAAAATCGCATTGACACGCCCCAGCCAGCCTTGATGGTCAGCATTCAGTGATCAGTGGCCACTGGTCAGTCAGCACCCGCCATGCGGCAAAATCACAATCAGTAAGACATGTCTCGCTCCGTCTCGGTACGAGACCTCTTCTCCACTCTAAATTCGGAAAAGTCGGAGCTCGCCGTGCCACTTGGTATACAGTATGCATGGTGCTTACAATGTCCGCCCATCTCTTTCTATTCCATATAAACCATTTAGAGGAGCTTAAAGACTGACTGTGACGTGATCGTGCTTCTCGACGTTGGATGGGATATCGACGTTCTCCTGGTCCTCGAAACTTCGCTGACCGCGCAATCCCCATCGGCCAAGCATGTCCTTGTCTTGGTCCCAGCCTGAACAAGGCGTGGTGAGCATTGTCTCCCCGGTGAAAATCGCGTTGGCGCCCGCCATGAATGCCTACAACGTGAATAGAGTCAGTAAGAACACGACATGCAGATGACATAGTGACGGACCATAGCTTGCTCGGTCTCGGAGAAAGTGTGACGACCAGCAGCGAGTCGGATGATCGTCTTGGGAAGGACGATACGAGCAGTGGCGATAGTGCGCAGAACGGTGTGCACGGGAACAGGCTGCGTTGAAAGATGTCAGCTCAAGCATCTCGAGGTAGACTCGGCAACTCACCTCGTTCTTCTCGAGCGGGGTGCCTTCAATGGGAACAAGGGTGTTGACAGGGAAAGACTCGGGGTGCGCAGGCATTCTGCAGCGTCAATCAATATCAGCGATGGCCACAGCGTGTAGTAGCGTTTTGAACGAGACAAGACCTACCGTGAGACCTCGTGAATGAGCCCGACTCTGTCCTCGTCCTGCTCTCCTAAACCGAGGATACCGCCGGAACAAACAGAGATGCCCGCATCGCGAACAGCGGCGATGGTGTCCAGTCGGTCGTCGTAACTACGAGAGGTGATGACCTATGACAGTATTACATCAGCTACCATGTCTTTGTTTAAGCGGAAGGTCTGCAGCTCACCTCCGGGTAGAATTCTCGTGAGGTGTCGAGGTTATGGTTGTATGCGCTCAAACCAGCTTGCTTGAGCCTGATAGCCTGCTCGGGCGATAACATGCCGAGGGTAGTGCAGACTATCGGCATTCACTAATCAGCTCGAGTTCACGCAACAGCAACAAAGAACGAGATGGATTGCTGTTCAACGCACCTTCCATGCCCATACCGCGAACTTCGCTGACCATCTTCAGGATCTTCTCGAAACCAGACTTCCTGCCTGCCAGATCTCTCCATGCTGCACCCATGCAGAAACGGGTAGATCCATTGGCCTTTGCCTGACGAGCAGCTTCCAGCACCGGCTCAATATCGACGAGACGGGAGGCCTTTGTCGGGGTTTTGTAGGACGAGGATTGCGAGCAGTACTTGCAGTCTTCAGTGCATCCTCCGGCTAACACAGGTCCGTATCAGCTAAAGACCGAGTCTGATGGGGGAGTAATGCTAGCTGACTCACTCTTGATGTTCATAAGAGTACAGAGCTGGATCCTTGATGCGTCATGGTGCAGCCTGTGCACGGTAGCCTACATCAATCACGGTTGGTCAGCTCAAAATTCGTTCCGCTGGTTGTGCTCAGACTCACAGCTCGGTAGATGGTCTGCATGAGAGGAGCATCGAAGATCCTCTGGATCTCGCCTCGACGCCAATCGGTTCGTACATCTCCATCCACAGCTCTGGTCTTGTTGGAAGAAGAAGCAGTATCGGCGACGGACGGGGTTGGAGGTAGATAAGGCGGGTCGACAGCTACCGCGTGTCCACGTGCATTGCGGATGGCTGGAGCCAGCAAGGAGGGGCGTATGCTTCGGACAGAGAGAGTCGTCATGGTGTCTCAATGCCTGCTCGTATGGTTACTTGTATGACAGAGAAAGAGCAGTACATCAAAGATAGTTGTGAGTGAGTGACACCCTAGTCTTTTGGGGATAGGGAACGCAGCGTTAGATTAAACGGGATCAAATGGTCGAACCCCGGTAAATAGTGAGCCCGGATTTTCATCCTCTGTCGTACTCAAATGATTTTAATCCTAATCGTACCCGGCTCATTGGTTGGCAGTTCCGCTCCGTCTCCGCGGAACCGTAAATAGAAAGCTTTGCACTTACCAGATGAGCTACCTTTTGCCAACTTCATATCTTGACGAGAGAGACGATACCTGCGATAAATATGTATATATGCTCAGAGGCGACCTAAGAGCAGCTCTGCGCTGGCGATGAGCAGGATGACAAGAAGAAATTCCCCAAAAAGGAAGGGCCAGGAAGAAGCCCAAAAAGAGAAGCCTCTGCAGGGGCTCGAACCCTGGACCTGATGATTGAACCATGATCCGAAGATCTGATCTAAGAGTCATCCGCTCTACCGACTGAGCCACAGGGGCGGTTATTTTTAAGCAAAAAGACCATGTATATACACACAGCTGAGACAATGGCGAACTCGGTCGGAACCGTGTAGCCGGTCAATCATCCTCTCCTACCTATCTCTTCTCTTGCCGCCTGGATCAACATCGCCAGACCGGCTGTATCAGTACTGTCCACTCTCAAGGTCAGACTCGATGGCCTAAGGCAGCATGTCGGAGCCCAGCGCGTCTCCCACTTCCGAATCTTCATTCCCACACATTATAGGGTCGGAAAACGGCCACGCGGATGATCATCCTCCCGTTACAGAAGTCCATTTGGCGATGAGCGATACGACTTCGAAATTGGATTCGCACCTTGTCCCAGATGATAGAGCCGTCTTCGCATGTTTCAAGTGCTCGGAGGTGGTGGTGAGCTTCATCGCCCTTATCTCAATGAGGGTTCGGGATGTGCTATAGCTGTAGCTGACAGACCGGGCGGACCGGGTCGTAGGCGCTGCAAGATGAGCTTGTGTCAAGAGCGTTCAACGGTCGTTCAGGTCGTGCATAGTGAGTGACAAGTTCTACTCGATTCATACACTACTCTCATGGTGCTCGAGTGGAAGTGCGTCAGTGTTGACGAACCTCCGCAGCCTGCTAAATTCCACTATCAACACGTCTTTGGGCAAGAGAGAGGAGCGGACACTCCTGTACGTATCACAAAATACCTTCTTCACTCACGTATACGTTCCTCATATCGACGCAGTACTCATCTCAGCGATAGATAGTGAGCTGACTTGACACGCATCCACACCTCTCTCCCTCCCCGCCCTCAAAACCGTCACCTTCCGTAACACCAGCAGCACAGGGCTCCACTCCGTCGCGGACCTGCTGTGCGCTTCGTGCCATACTTCTCTGGGGTGGATGTATATTCGGGCGCCAAATGGTGAACAGCGGTACAAGGAGGGTGAGCATTATCCCCTATTGTGGACTGCTGGGCAAGATGCGCCTGAAACCCAAGGTCACAGCTTGGCGCTGACTACTTTGGGTTTGTGCGACGCAGGGCGATATATACTCGAATCAGCCAAAATCATCAAAGAAAACAACTGGTAGTTTTGCCACGGTCTGGTTGCGACTACCTTGTTCATACAGGAAATGATGGTCTGCGCTGTCATGAACTACTCAGCAACTTAGATCACAGGCTGACCACCCATCCCGTCTGATGATATACTTTCGTTGTATTTCTTCGTCTTTGTACTTGACTGTCAAACTGTAGCGATACCATCTTTGCTTGTACGCTTATCTCTCTCCCTAGCACGCTGTTGTAATGCACAGTACGCTCCCAACTCATGATGCAAGTTGCTCCACCATGTCCATGGCGCAATGATGTCAAGCATGTCAAGCACACGACAGACACGCGGTCGATCATTGATAGCTGCCCCGCGCTCCAGCATGCAGTCACGCAGTGATGTGATGGAGGCTTATCGCCGCGGTGTTTGATTTCTTTTGCTTGGGCGTGCCTGAGCAGTGAATCACGTGATTGTACTATGAGAAGTGCTAATGTTGGTGACGCGTAGCTGCAAAGGTGAATTTTGGCACATTTCGCTCGCGCTTCCTTGGGACATCTTGTCTTCCTGATTCACTCATCTACTTTCTGACATCAGGTCCATTCTTGGTAACCTGCTCATCTATATTGTCGCCCACTACTTCACTATATTCCTACCATGTCAGTAAGACTCACCACACCCACACCCACACCCGTCAGTCGGCCGCTGCAAGCCACCAAGCGAGTACCTCACGCTTCCCACAACGGTACTACGCACTCGCAGACGCCAAAGGCCAAACGCGCTCGATTCGAAGCTGAGCCCATGACGCCGCACCCGTCGTCCGATATGGACGTCGACCACGCAACGCTCTCTTTCAAGCTTTCCTCTGTACCGCTACGCGTGTCGAATGGACCCATGACCCCGTCGACGTCGACGGTCGCGTTCTCGTCGTCACCCCAGCGGAACATGTCCTCGTCGTCGCCCAGCAAAGCATCGCACTTCCACCCTTATTCCAAGCCATCGTCTTCTTCTTCTAGTGAAGTGGAACACGACCTCGTCATTCGGCGCGGGACGTCCCTGGTATTCGGCCGACATCGCCATAACGCCATTCCGAGCTCATCGACGAATCTCGCGTCCAGCGTTCCTCGTCACCTTGCCCACCTCCTCGCCTCACCTTCGAACGACGCTACCACAATCCACCTATCGCGTCACGCTTCCCATGCATCTCGAGTACACGCAGTGATCGAACTGCTCGAATCCGACGTGCAGGAGATACTCCGGATCGTCGTCGTGGGGCAAAATGGTGTGCGAGTACGCGTCCCAGGCCGCAAAAAGGCTGTGCGCCTCTTACAGGGTCAACGATACGATACACCCATCTCCCATGAGGGAGTCGAAGTGGACTTCTTCGGCTGCAAAGCACTGATCAGAACCGAGATCAAAGAAGTCGAGGTCGACAAGAAGGAGCCAGCAAGAAGAGAACGACTGTTCAGCTCAAGTCCTATGACGCCCGAACCGAGGATGCAAAGCTCCTTACCTCCGTCCAGTCCGCCCATGTCCGCCATGGACCTCGCGTTGGAGGAACACGAGGACGACGCAGAGGAAGTCGACGAGGAGCCACAGAATGGGCAGCGTATCGATTCTCGCGCGTCTTCACCGTTATCACCTCCAACGGAGCTCGTCGAATTGCCCATCTCAATCCCTATAACTCTTCCTCTTGCACCTGCCGAGGAGATCGCAATCCCCGAAACAGACGAAAAGGCAGTCAAGGCAGAGCGCATCGAACACAATACCCACGCTAAGCCCGCCAGCCGCGCTTCGTCTCCTGTGGTCGTAACACCTAGCAAGCCATTGCCCACCGAAGTCGACCTGCCTGCAATCATTGCCTCTACGGTGGTCTTCTCGGGCTCGTCTAAGCTTAGTCAACCAGATCTGGTCAAGCACATGCTCGAGGTAAGTCACAGGCGTCCCTCCCATTATCGTACAACTGTGAAATGTGAGCAAAAGCTTACAAATCGTTGCCTCCGCAGTCTCAGCCAAGCTTGAAAGTACATGGTGACGAAGCTCAGTGGAGCACATGGGTTCACGACGCGTTAGAGTCAAACGCGATGTTCGGCAAGGTCGAGCGACACGGCAAGGTGGGTCAAATGCTTATGATCTGATTCGGTCAGATGGCTAATACAGTTTGATCTCCAATTAGGACTCTTCCGGTCACCCGTTATTACCTCACTACTTTTACAACCCCGCCGAGGACCTCGACGCTTCACGCGCAAAAGAGCTTGGCGGGCTCGTCCGACCTCTCAGAGCGGCGCAGAGGGCCGGAGGCATGGCTATTGATTGGCGACCGGTCGGAAGGGGCAGGAGGACCCATGGCTAGGAAGTCTTGGGCAAAGTAGAGCGGCGGATCGCATGTTGTTGTAATTTACGGTGTTGGGGGGATCGCATTTCAGAATCACGAATCTCAGGTCAGGAAAGCATCGATGATGGCGAGAGAGGAAAACTTGATGTCGGCGATAATCTTGTTGCTTACGGAATGAGAAATGAGAAAGTAGTTTATCTGTCGCTTGATGCATAATATACAGTACAACATGAAATGTATAGCCAAAAGTGTTGGCTCCATATCTTATATCCCTTACAACCCCCCTCTCCAGTCCATGATCAGCGCGCTGCACAACTGAGCACCATAGCACCAGATACTAGGCATCAGCGACGACCCAGTCGTCTTTGCGCAATACATCCAAGGCGTCCTGGAGCTTGGCCGCTGGGACGAGAACGTAGTCCGTATCCCTGCAGAATTGGACGCTGTAACTTAAGCTTCTCAAAGCTCTTAGTACAGAGGAGGAACACTGACCAGGTTGATAGTGCGTATATGCTGATCTGGGCGTTCTTGAGTGGAGTTGTGAGGTCGTTCAGTATACCCGTTAAACCTGTACCATACCGTCAGCGATCCCATCATGCGCCAAGTGAAAAAGGGAGGACAGTGAGGGGGAGGAGCAGAGGGGAACACACCGAAATCGAGAGGACCGCGGATCTTGATCGCCTTCCACGGCCCATGTACCTTAACCGCCTTTCCCAGACCAGGTATTGACGACGATGCATCTCTCTTGACCTGAATCTCTGATTGATCGCCACTGCTCACTCCCTCTGCCGAGGACGGAGAGGAAAGAACGACGCTGAGTCCATCTTCGTCTTTCGTCAGACTCAGGAATGGGTATTTATCAACGATGAACAGATTACTCGGGATCGTCTTTCCTGCGAGCGAAGCGTGAGTGTAGAATAGCGTTTGGAGGGTGTATCGATGCGGTATGAGATGTAGGGCTCTGATCGACTTATCTAACATCGCAACTCTTGATTCACGTTGTCCAAGTCTAAGATACGAGGTACGAGGTTAGGTCAAACAGGATGCCACGCAGAGTAGTACCAAGACGCCAAGAACACAAGTGGTGATATCACCATTCTGGTTCCGGTCTTCTCGGCTCGGCTAGAATAAGCTTTTTTTTTATCTTTTTTCTTGTTTCTGGGAAAAAAAACAGTTGTTTTCATCAATAGTAATCATCAGCCAAGCTGTTTAGTCTCACTCACCAACGATGCTCCAGCCATGATGGACAGTACACCTCCGTACAACTACGGCTCGCCGGCGCCTGGATCGTACTCGGCGCCTGAAGGACCCAGCAGCTCGACCTGGTACTTGAACCACTTAGACGCACATATTAGCTCTTCGTACCGGCACGTCCTCGGCCAACCTTCTTCAGCGACATACCATACTCCTGCTGGCCAGTTCGTCTCGCAACCGACCATCGTCCCGCCCACCAATTCGATCTGGACGCCCGACGAGAAATCGCGCTTCTTCGCTGCTCTTTCGAGACACTCGAGGTTCCGCACGGACGCCATCGCTGGAGATGTGGGAAGCAAGACCGAGGCGGAGGTCAAGTGGTATATCGCTCTACTCGATTCCGGGTCCGAGGCGCGCAGACGCGCAGATGGTGAGACCAGCGGATTCAGGGATAGGCGAGCGCGGTGGGACGGGAGCTTGACGTGGCGCGAGGGCCTGGCGCCTGCAGCCCGCCAAGTGTCCGAGGAATGGGTGGCCAAGGAGGATTTGTTGGCGGCGGAACTCATCGCTTCTCTGCGCGAACGCGATGATGGGATGGACGAGCAAGTCAAGAAGAAGCGACGGCGCATGGAGCGCAGCCAGGTCAACGCTACGATCCACATCAACCCCGATCTCAAACCGTACGAGAAACGCCGGCTACTCGAATCCGGACCTCACCTCGCTCACTTGGAGAAGCGCTGGGCGATCGAAGATTGGGGACAAGTGCTGGATGCTGAGAAGCTGCAACAGCTGGACACACTGCTGCATCCCGAGTGGGCCGAGTGGTATGCTCGCCGAGTCCGCGATTCCTCGCCTCCACAAGTCAAGCGAGAAGCCTCTGGCTCGAGCGATACCGAGCGCGAAGGCGAGGCTCGACCAGCCAAGTCTTCAGCATCGACAAAAGGCGACAAGAACGAAAAGATCGCTCGTGATCGTCGAGAGTACGCCGAGCTCTCCGCTATCCCGAAGAAAGACCGGACTCCCGATCAACGAAAACGCTTGACAGTCATCCTCAATCGCAAGCGGAATCGAGAAGAATATCGAACCAAAAAGCTGTTAGCTGGAGGTATGACCATGGAAGAAATTGAGAAGGCTGGCGGCGCAGATGCGGTATACGCCAAGCGGGAGGAGCCGAGTCACGGGTCGAACAGAGACAACGGGGATGCGTCAGATGCCAGTAGCACCGAACGCCTCGGTAATGCTGGTACCGAAGCTGTGGCAGGGAAGCACAAGGAGTCGTCGCCCGTCAAGATCGAAGAAGATGTCACCAATGCCGTCTTAAAGCAGAAGGGAGTGTACGATCATGTTCTCGCGCATGGGTTAGAGGTGTTCAACTATAACGGTCTCTCCAAGATGATCCGGTGAGCAAACACCGGTTCATCTTACGGTGGTCCCGAAACCAAATCTGATCGCGAAACCTTTTATCAATCGCTCGGATCAGGCAGACGACCGATGTCGATGTCGAAGTCGACGCACCAAACCCGACACTCTCCTTCGAGGTCCTACATCTCCTCCATGCCGAATTAGTCTTCTACCTCCGCTATCTCTTCTATCGATCGATGATCATTGCCGAACAGGCATATGCGCAATTACCCACACCTACACCCGCAGCGACTTCAACAGGCGAGGAGGATTTTTCAGTCGAGGACGGGCCGGAGATGACCGTGGAACATGTTCGTCAGGCTTTGGCTCTAGGAGGCTTGGGCTATTACTGCGATGATCCGAACGAGGCGGAAGGGGAAGCAGCGGATCATGCGAGCCAAGACGAAAAGTCCACTGTGGATCCTGGACCCGCAGAAGCTCGACGAGAGCGATACTCCGAGACGTTCTTACCGCCGAACCATCTCCCGTGGGACATGCTCCCGTCTTTGGCAGCTTCGCAAGCGCAATCAGACGCAGCTACTACCGGAAGCGCAGAAACTCAACAGGCGAGTACGGTTACCGAAGACGGCGGCGACAACGACGAAATCATGGAGGAACCCGAATCTCGAGATGAAGCGCGAGAGTACAAGAAACTCGACCAGGCCCTGGACGCGGTGGACGAAGACCACGATAGGATCTACGAAGAGGCGTTATGGGACGCAGAGGCGGACGGGGAGGATGTCAATCTAGAACAGCTAGGTGCGAGCTGGGTGGTCCGCTCTACGCAGTGGATAGGGGAGTCTCGCTCTAGC
This sequence comes from Cryptococcus sp. GC_Crypt_5, assembly GCA_026538355.1. NCBI lineage: Eukaryota > Fungi > Basidiomycota > Tremellomycetes > Tremellales > Cryptococcaceae > Cryptococcus > Cryptococcus sp. GC_Crypt_5. The sequence continues at coordinate 9,561 of JALPBZ010000013.1, forward strand.
AAAAGGCAGTCTGAGAAGAGTGAGTTATCTCTCCAGTGTTCGATCGGTTGGATACGGAGAAGGAAGTGGCACTGATGAGATGTGGTGTTCTGCAGATTACCTCAAATTGCTTCTCTCGACTAGCGAGGCTAGGAGACGACGCCTGAGGACCGAGACGCGCTTGCACAGGTTCCCTACTACCCGCCTGAAGAGTATGGCAAAAGCCAAAGGAAGCAAGAAATCGCATGCGATCGTTATCGATTCTGATATCGACATTGACGAAGACGAGGACGAGGACGAGGACGAGGACGAACAGGAGGAGGGGGAAGAGGAGGGAGCAGGACTCGTCGAGGACGAGTCGCTGAATGAGGCGGATGGCGAGGGAGGAGACGATCAGGCGAGTGAGAAGGAAGATGATGCGGGGATGGCCAGCGGAGTCAGTGATGAGGAGGAAGCAGTGGACAGCGATGCGGCCGAATGAAAGGGGCTGCTCACTCCATAGCGTTATGGCGGCAATGGCGGAGCTGGTATGCTTGCTGTCAATAAACTGTATCTATACCTCGACCACGTCATAGATCAATGTGCAGGAACTGCTAGTAGCCGACTTATAGTCCGAGAAAGTATGGGCGGGTCGCTCATGAGAAGGGAGGCTTTGCTCGAACTAAGTGGGAGTGACGGTACAACGGTACAAGGCTGACCGTATCAAGCATGGATGCGCAAGGCCCAGCGCGTCCGCACAGCCGAAAAGGCGTTCATCGACCACGCCGGCTTCCTCCCCACCGGGGTCAATCTCACGACTATGAGCGATGCGGAGCTCGAGGAATCTTGGTGTGATGCTAAGACAGTGGAGGAATGCAAGGCCCTCAGCAAGCTCGCTCTGACAGCTCGACAACTCGCCACCTGGAAATAGGAATGGCAGTTGACTGTTTGTCTTGGCCTCCATGACAACTGGCGCACAGTAGCACCCCAAACACCCGTTCGTCGGTCTCGGTGCTCAGCAGTCGCAGCCCGATGTCTTGTACTTTTGTACTTTTGTACTCTTGTTCGTCAGTATATGCATGGTCTTCGCAGCATGATCATTGCCCGCTGATATGACTGCTGAACTGATTCATCCTTGTCATCGTATATATGATCACTATGGCCATTCATCACGCGTCCTGAGAGAAACGTTACAACTGAGAGAGCACGAGTAGACACAAGCTTTTATTTTCCCCTTTTGCTGGCTTATACGGGGATACCGCATCGGCCGCTGGTGTTGATCTGGATGGCCTTGATCTCGCAGTAGTTCTCCAAAGCGTACTCGCCGAGCTCACGACCGATACCTGCGCGTCGCGTGGCAATCAGCAGTGCTCACATCTAAAGGCTAACGGGAGTCAATGTCAGACTCACCAGACTCCTTGTATCCACCGAATGGCACTTGGGGGTGCAGCTCGTTGTAACAGTTGATCCAGATAGTACCAGCCTTGAGCTCACCGGCCACGCGGGTAGCTCTGTTGATGTCCTGTGTGAAGACAGCCGAGGCGAGACCGTAATTTGAGTCGTTGGCAGACTCGACCACTTCCTCCTCGGTATCAAAGACAGAGAGTACGACGACCGGGCCGAAGATCTCCTCCCGGACAATCTTCATGTTGGCAGTGACATCCCCAAAGATTGTCTGCGTACGAACAACCGGGTGAAGCGTTTCATTGTCAACATGGGCATACGCAGCTCAAGCATTAATGGGGTCGGATTTACGACTTACCGGCTCGATGAAGTAACCGGTCTTGCCATGTCTCTTTCCACCAGTGATAACCGTAGCGCCCTCTTGCTTACCGCATTCGACGTAGTTCATGATTCGGTCATATTGCGTCTGGGAAACCTGAGGACCCTGGTAGGTCGCCTCGGCGAAGGGATCACTAAGGGGATGGGAAAACATGAAAGTCAGCGGAGACGCGATAGACGCCAAAACGGCTCAAGCTTACCCGACTTGAAGCTTGCTGGTGCACTCCTTGAACGCCTTGGCAAACTTGTCGTAGATGCCTCGTTGCACGTAAATTCTTGAACCAGCACACTGTGACAAGCTTGTCAGATCCGGCTCAACCTAGTACTCAGTGAACTTACGCATGTCTGACCGTGGTTAAAGCTGTTACAATGATTGTCAATCACTGCCGACCCACGTTGTACGTTGCAGAAAACTCACAAGATACCCTGGGCAGCGTATTTGACGGCCTCGTCAAAGTCGCAGTCGTCAAAGATAATATTTGAGCCCTTGCCACCGAGTTCCAAGCTGACTTTCTGCAATGGACGTGAGCTCCTGATTGCTGCGCACAGATGACACGTAACGTACCTTGATGTTTGACTTGGAAGCCTGCTCCATGACCAGACGTCCGACGGCGGTGGATCCAGTGAAAGCAACCTTGTCGACACCTGGGTGACTGGCAAGGGCTGCTCCGACGGTCTGTCCGTAACTGAACGGAAGAGTTCAGCGTTTTACGTTATGAGGGTAGCATGTCTACTAACCCGACGAGAATGTTTACAACACCGGCTGGCAGACCGACCTCGTGGAAGATCTTGGTCATGTACAATGCGGTAAGAGGAGTAAGTTCTGAGGGCTTCATGACGACGGTGCATCCGGTAGCAAGAGCAGGAGCGATCTTCCAGCTGAACATGTAGAGGGGCTGCGACAAGTGTTTTGATAAGCACGAGCTGCTACTGCTTGATGGAACAAACATACGAAGTTCCATGGGATGATCTGACCGGCGACACCGACGGGCTCGTGCTTGGTGAAACTGAGCTTGGCCTCCGTAGTCTGTTATGGGTGGATTAGCAGTCTGCTGGTAGGGATGCGATATGAACGCTTACCTCGATGACTTTGCCGTGGATCTTGTCAGCCCAACCACCGTAGTATCGGAAGACGGCAGCGCTCTGAGCGACGTCAAAGCCCTTTGCGGCGCTGAAAGTCTTGCCGTTGTCAAGGGCCTCAAGAGAGGAGATGATGTCGATGTCTCGCTCGATACAGTCGGCGATCTTCATCAAGAACTTTCCACGCTCGAAACCGGGGGTCTTGTGCCCCCAAACGTTCTTAAAGGTCTTCTGGGCGATAGCGACGGCCTCGTCGACGTCCTTCTCCAATGCTTCAGGGATCTGGACGAGGACTTCTCCCGTTGAGGGGTTGTAGACGCTGGAGAAAGTCACAATTTACGACGTAAGCGAGGATACAAGAGCAGGGACGAGCGTCGTGCCCAACTCACTCGATGGTCTTGGCGTTGCTGTCGGAGGAAGTCTTCCATTCGCCGTTGACATAGAGGCCGATGGGGACCTCGACCTTGCCCTTGTAGCCGGCGTGGTTGAATTCGTGAGTGAATGTGGGAGCCATTATGATAGTATCGTCTGCTTCAAGTGTTTGTGAGTATAGGCAGAGCTGGACAGCGGAATGCGAAAACGTGCAAGAGGGGGAGAGGGGAAGAAGAAGAAGTATGAACACGTCAGCAAGCTGCGATTTATAAGCCTTTTCTGAGCCGAGTGAGCTGCTGACTTGGATGGGCTGTTGGGGGTCGAGCAGGGGAAGGAATTGTTCGGGATTATCTCATCCCAGCCAATCCAGGACAACCTACAGCCTAGCACTGCAGCCTAGCAGCTTGGCACAGGATCGACCGGAACAGATCCATTCCTTCTTACCCGGCGCACGGCACACCGGTCCGGTGCATGTTTATCCCGAATGGTGACCGACCATGGGATATAGGCATCTCGGAAACGCTCAAGGGGTATAACCGGGAGATAGGCGCAGGGCAGGACACCGATCGGGGAGCCTAATCAACTTGCGCCGACTGGCATGCCTAAACTCAGAGGGCAAAGGACATCGGAACACTGTCCGTCCTGCCACCGCAAGAGGATTGTGGTTTCGACTTCATGTTCGCGGTAGTTGCATTGCATCTGCCTTGCATACTCATTCAAAGTACCTCGCTTGTAATCAGCCCCGCGGACCATGTCAGCCTCACCGGCAGACGCCAAGAAGTCGCCATGGGTCAGTCATGTCCTATTTCTTGACACGTGCTTGACACGGTGTGATGCTAATGAGGTGTATGCGTCCTGTAGAGCGAATACAAGAATTCTGAAGGAAGAGTGTACTGGTCGCACTCGGTCACCAAGCAGTCCGTCTGGGAAAAGCCTGACGAGCTAAAAAGCGCATTTGAGGTGAGCTAGCTTGCCATCGTCTGTACCCAAGGGTCACCTGGTTGACATCGCTCGGCACATTTGCAGAAAGCTTTGGGTAAAACGCAATGGAAGCAGTACATATCGAAAGATCGACCGTACTATGTCAACTCTGTCACCAAGGAGACCAAGTGGGACCTGCCGCCAGACCTCAAGACCCTCAAGAAGAGAGTCGATGATGAGGAGGCTTACAAGGTGGAAAAGGCCAGGCGTCGCGCCGAAGGCTTGTCTAGGTGTGTTCTCTGTTTGGCGGCTCCCTTTGAGTACATGGCGCTGATATGAGCGTATTATACAGTCCCACTCCGCCTAGATCTCGTTCGCCGACACCAGACGATATCCGCGATCTCAAAGCGTCTGCTGCGAACGCACTGACCAGATACGGCGGACCTGCCTCGGATTCGCCTCATGTTCACGGCGAATCGGGAACACCTCTACGGACACCGCAACTGGACGTCATCACCATGCCTCCAGGAGGTTTCTTGACCCATCAAAAAGCTGAAGAAGGGTTCATATACCTGCTCAAGCGGGAAGGCGTGGACGAGACGTGGACTTGGGATCAGACCATGAGGAAAGTTATCATGGACCCCCTGTACAAAGCTCTCAGCACTTTGGCCGAGAAGAAAGCGGCATTTGAAAAGGTTAGCGGCTTCAAATACTTGATTAGCGAAATGCTTATCTTCCGCCCGCAGTACACTCAAAGCATTGTGGACGACCGCCGCGCTGCCAAGGAAGCTCGCATCATGCGCCTGCGTCCCATCTTCCACAAGATGTTCGCGTCCACCCCTGATATCAAGAGTTACTCGACCATCAAGACCGCTGAACAGGTGTTTGCGCGGGACCGCAACTGGCGCGAAGCACAGCCAGATGAAAGACGTCTACTTCTGGAAGAGTACACTGATGATTTGAGACAGTCTGAGCAGGTATGTCTTCACAAGGGTTCTCAAGGCGTCGTGACTAATGTCTCCCCAGTCCATCGAGCGCGAACTTCGCAACAGGAATGTCAAAGTCCTCGGCGACCTCATCGGCACACTGGAAATCTCGGTGTCGACTCGTTGGCGGGCGGCTCACGATATCATCGTATCTTCTGACGCGTTCAAGGAGGATAAAGACCTTCAGAAGATCGAGACCATCGATATCATTAGTGTATACGATAATTATGCTCGACAGCTCGAGCAGGAGCACGAAGAGGAGTCTCGCAAATTGCGGATTGAGACCGTGCGCAAGGCCCGCAAAGCTCGAGATGGGTTCAAGTCGCTTTTGGCCGAACTTCAAGGCAACGGCGAGCTCACAAGGTCGAGCAAGTGGAAGGAGACGTACCCCAAAATCAGGGCGGATGAGCGATACATCGCTCTGCTCGGTCAGCAGGGATCAAGCCCTATCGACTTGTGGATGGATGCCGTGGATGACCTAGCCGAGGAAGTCGAGCGAGCGGCGGAGAAGCTTGAACGCGTCTTGAGCAAAGAAGGAAAGGAGATCAAATTAGACACAAAGTGGGAGGAAGTCGAAGCGTGGATTCAAGATGCGCATGTGGATAACCAGATTGAGGAGAAACTCCGCAAGGACGTCTACAGTCTTGTAAGTGGTCCCTCTACATGGGCAATCAGCAGACAAGACGCTAAGAGTTTGCGCCACTCAGATTCATAGTAGAGTCAGACTAGCAGCCGAGGACGAAGCTCGTCGAGCCGAGAGACGTCGTCGACATCGCATCGACGACTTGCGCTACGCCCTCAAGAAGGTGCAAAGGCACATTGACCTCGAGATGACATACGAAGAAGTGAGCCATCTGTCCATGACATATGCGGTGTGACCGAGCTGACCCTGATGTGATAGGCTGAGCCACACATGAAGGACTTGCAAGAATTCAAGGATATTACCGAGGTAGAAGATAGGAAGGCGGCCTTTGACAAGTTCGTCAAGCGTCAAAAGGTGGGTCTGGGACTGCAGAACGTGGCGCTGCCGTGTGAGAGTTTCCATATTGACGTTCTGTACGCGCAGGAGAAGCTCCGTGAAGCTGAATCATCCGAGGTCGGATCTGCCCGAGGCCGTGATGATCGTGATCGCGATAGGCACCGTGAGAGCGCGCGCGAACCAGCAAGGGATGGCAAGGAAAGACGGCACTCGACCTCCAAGCCTTCCGCGAAAGACGAGATGGATATCGACGAGGATCAAGGGCGTGATCACGCGTCGGATAAGAGGAGAGACAGGCGTGATCGCGATCATCGGGAGCACGAGCGTGATAGCGGAAGGGACCGAGAGCGAGAGAAGGACAGATCCAAGAGGGACGAACGTGATCGTGACCGCGAAAGGGATAGGGATCGGGATGGCCACAAAGAGCGAGACAGTCGTACAGACCATCGACATCGGCGCGACGACGCATCGTCGCGGGACAGGGAGAGGAAACACCGTGAATCGGCTGAACCAGATCACGATAGGGACCACAAGGTGTGTCATCGTTTCCATTGCGCGTCCAATATGTCGCTGAACCATGCTGATAATGCTCACCATGTACCAGCGCCGACGCATGTCCTCTGCCTCTGCTTCTGTGCCTGCGCCTGCGCCAGCCCGTGCTCGTGCTCAAGGCAAAAAGGACGACGAGGTGGAAGAAGGTGAAATCTAGTCTTTGTGTGCCGTACGCTGGTAATCTGCACAATGCATCGAGGTTGAGAATGAAACGGACGTGACTTGCGCGTTGCCATATTGTCCAGCCGTGAAGGGGACTCGGGTGTTTCAAAGCTTGATACGTTGCCTTTATTCAGTCAAATGTTTGGATGGTTATGACATTGATATGAGCTATACGACATCTCGACATCTATGGTATCGCCTATCACCTATCGCCTGTTAATGCCTAAAGGGAAATGAAAATGGCACAAGAGCCCAACCCCTTGATCGCTCTCGCTACTCGCTGCTCGCTCTAAACTCTACGCCTCACGGTCTACGGGTCTACGGGTCTACGGGTCTACGGGCCTACGGCCTACGCCCGCCCATCTTCCGCCTTGCGCTTCTTCTTCTTCTTCTTGAGATCCACGCCCGAGCCAGACCCGCCCGCAGCATCGTATTTACCGGATTTCTAATGACGCAACGACGCGACGACGCAAAGATCTGATCAGCATACGTCACAAGCGAATGCGGGGTCGACGGTGAGAAGGCGAGAAGGCGAGAAGGACTTACTTTGGCGATGACTCTTTGTAGTGCGCGTCGAGTCTCGCTGTTCTCGGGGAACGAGGTGGGGTCGAAGTACTGTGGGGCGTACTCCAGTAACCACTCTGGTCGCACTTCCGTCACTGTCCTGATGAACTGCAATAGGTAATAGACGTGATATTAGTTCCTGCTCCTACTAAATGTGCTAGCATGGATCTAGAGATCCAGAGAAACTTACGTTGGCTGTGGTCAAGACGAATTCGTTGTACAACACCCATTCTGGGGTAGTGTCGAGGCCGCAGGACAAGTGCAGTCGGACCACCTATACAGAGATCACACATCAGCACCACATCCACCGCTCTTGACAGGACAGGGCCGGTGGCCGGTGGCCAGTCGTAGATTGATAACGCACCTGATTGTCCTTCACGGTCATGTATCCTCCCTTCTCCCCTTCCTTGTGGGCAACTTGCATGAAGAAGCCACACGTCAGAGCCTGTCGGATATTATTCCAGTAATTCCTGTCCTCCCATGCGGTAGAGCACAATTCCAGATCGAACTTCTCCATCGCTCTCTTCAATTGCGTACGGACGTTGTCCGCTTGAGCCAATGATCGCTGGTTCAAGTAATTTTGCCAGCACCAAGTCTTCACGTCGGCTTCGTTGGATTTGTAGGCGTGATACACGTTGAGGAGAGTAAGATGATCACCGTCGGGATGGGTGAATTGCGCTTTTGCCAGATCGGCTTCTTTCCGTTGTGATGCCGGACGCATGAACACGTTAGGCACTGCGCGATCCTGTCAGCTGAGGCTTCGTTCATGGCGATCAAAGGAGTTCACTCACCAGACAACATCGCGGTTAACGACAGCATCTCGTTACTGCAGCCAAACTCAGGGCTGACGATGAGCATTTTCGCGAGCTATGAATATAAGTCAGCACAGCGAAGTACGACTCTGTTCTTTTAACTTACCTGAGGATCTAAGGGGAACTCGGCCATGATCTCTCCCAGCGGTGTCATGTTCCCGTCATCGTCAAGAGCAGCGAGGTAGTGGAGCAGCTCAAGCGCTCGCATGATCGTCTCGGGAGCGGGCGCATCTGCAGCGACGTCAGCTGTTCGTCCTTATCGCGTGCTACCAGCTGAGCTTACCCATATAATCGAAATGAACCAGATCTTTGATACCCAGCTTGATCAACTCCAACACCGTGTTGGCCAAATTACTTCTCAAGATTTCCGGATGTGTTTGCTCCTCGAGTTCCTTCACAAAGTCTCTCTCGGTATACAGCCTGAAGCATTTACCAGGCCTTGTACGACCCGCACGACCCGCACGCTGCATCGCCGAGGCCTTGGAGATGGGTGAAACCAGCAACGACTCAACTCTGATTCGGGGGTTGTACACTTTTTGCTTGCAGAACCCTGGGTCGACGACGTAGACGATACCGTCGATAGTCAAGGACGTTTCGGCGATATTTGTGGAGACGACAACCTTTCGGCCGGGCATCCCGTCGCCCTTCCGTGCTGGCGGAGCAGGATCGAAGATGCGTTGTTGCTGATGAGGCGGGAGAGACGAGTACAGCGGAACGACCAGTATTGGCCCCGCCATTCCCTTAGCCGCCAACTCATCACCTTCCGCTCGGATCTTCCTACATGCGTCCTCGATCTCCTCTTCACCAGTCAAGAACAACAAGACATCTCCTTCGTCTTCCGCTTGATGGATGAACAACACTGTTCGAATGGCCGCTTCAACGTAATCGGTCTCCGGTTCTTGTGTGAAGAAGGTCTCGACGGGGAAAGTTCGTCCAGACACTTTGACGACGGGAGCAACACCAGCTTCTGTGCCGTCGCCAAAGTATTTCTGGAATTTCTTGACGTCAAGCGTGGCAGACATGACAATAATCTTGAGATCTGGCCGTCTCTTTGCGATCTACAACGTTATCAGCGTCCAATTCACTCAAGGCGCATCACGATCAACTTACATCTTTGAGCAAGCCCATGAGGATATCCGTTGCTAATGTCCTTTCGTGCGCCTCGTCAAGGATGACGGTGGAGTATCGCTCCAACAACGGGTCGTTCATGGCCTCTCTCAACAGCATACCGTCGGTCATGTATTTGAGGAAAGTTGTCCCTTGTTCTGTCATATCCTCGAAACGGATCGAGTAACCGACCTGCTTTCCAAGTTGCACTGTGGATCCCAAGTCAATGCGTCAGAGCTATTGTAATCAAAGAGAAACACGAAGCTCACCGTCCATTTCGTCGGCAACACGCTTGGCAACGCTCATAGCTGCCACCCTTCTTGGCTGAGTACAAGCGACCATCTTCCCTCTCAGCATTGGCAGATCGGAGTAGCACACGAATTGGGGGATCTGGGTCGTCTTTCCTGATCCTGTCTGACCTTCCATCACTGTGATTTGGTTGGCAGAGAACACAGAGAGGAACTCTTGCATCTTCTGATAAACCGGGAGGCCTTTGCGCTGTTCTAGGATCTTGCGGTACGAGGCGGAAAATGGTACCAAACCTTTGAAGGGATTTATGTCGCCGTCCTAAATCGCGCGTAAGAAGCTGCTCTGTATCGTAGCACGATGCCAGAGACGACCTACCAAGATAGTCTTGACCTGATCCACCGAGACCTTTCTAGGTACAAGCCCATTCAGAGGGTTGATGACCTTTCCCCCAGCAGGCGCACTAGCGCCGTTGGCTCCAGTGGCATAGCCATTCGATGAGGAAGCAGCGTTCATGTTGCGGTGAGCCCTGCGAGTGTCATTGTCAGCTACCTCTACTTCATCGGGTTGGGAATGTCGAAGCAGCTCACAAGTAAGGGTTGTCGATCGGAGCTGCTGAAGTCGAGGGGACGGGTGTGGACGTTTTGGACCGTTTCGAGGGTGGTTCAGACATGTCTGCTAGCGAAGCGGGCCCGGTGATCAATATGTATCTCGTTGATAGAATGACAAGCAGAGAGATCAGACTGTAGCAGCAACTCACCTTGTTCAGTCAAAAATCGCGAAGAGACAAAAAGAGGCGAAAATAGGCTTCTGAGAGAGGCTGGGTGGCGAATCACTCCAAAAATCCTCTTTTAGGCGCGGTCATATCAACTCACTACTGGGTGTGGAGGTGGTGCATTTCGCTGCGTCACCGTTGGTCCACACTGATTTCATCAGCGTTTACACCACCTCTTGACTTCGTTCTCGTCACAACGATATGCCTGGAATCAAAGCATCTCAGGAAGGTGAGCTCGCGTTCACCTGGAACAGAAGTTATTCAGTCCTAGAGCTCACTGTCCTCTTCGCTCTCAGACATCGAACAATTCGTAGCGATCACTCAGGCAAGTCACGACGACGCGCTCCATTTCCTTGAAGCTGGCACGACTCTAGAGGTGAGCTATGGCTATGGCATCTACGAGATATCTTAGCTCGTAGCTGACCCATAAATGATACGTCAGGGAGCTATCGAAGACTACTACGCAGCACAGACAGCAGCTGCCCCAGCGCCATCAGCAATAGAAGCCGACGACCCAGACTTCCCCATCGAGGACGTTCCAGAGCCCAGCATGTCGGACAACAATCAAAGCGATACCACTGGGGCACCTCGTACACTTGGAGGTGCGGCAGCTGAACCGCTACCTGCTGGCTGGGGTCGGCCCGAGCCTAGCAGGTTTGGGAGGATCCAGCACAACGACGGAGGGCGGGGAGACGATGATGACGATAAGCCAGAAGAGCTCTATGCGGGCGGTGGACGCAGGTAAGTCAATACATATTCGCAAGAGAGGTCTACCGCAACTGACTATCTGTCGTCTACTAGTAGTGGTCTCGCGGTAGAGAACCCTGATGGGCCAAGTAGAAGCGGCAATCCGATTGTAGACAATATTCTGCGTATGGCTCGGGAGTAAGTCAATCTTTCTATTTGTACCCTTGACGTGTGAGCTGACGCCAACTGATAGGAATGGCCCCTCGGGCTCTGCAGCTCCTGCTCCAGGCGCTGGCGCTGGGCGCGGCGGCGGTGCTTCTTCGTTGGCCAGTGTATTCCGCGGTACGGGCAATACTCTGGGATCGGACGAAACACCTTCATCGGAAGTGGCCGACGCAGCGTCCCCGGAGACGCGTAACCCGGGCGGAGCGCCTACGCTCCCTACTGTTGCTGGCGTTACCCCATCAATGATGGACAACCTTCTGGCAAGCATGTTTGGCGGTGCGGGTGCGGGGCGCGGCGCAGGAGCTGGTGTCCCCAGTGTCCCAGGTGGCAGTTCCAGGGACCAAGACGACGAGGACGATGAGGATGATTCGGATGACGATAATGTCCAAACGAGGCGTTTGACATTCTGGCGCGATGGTTTCTCAATCGAGGACGGCCCGTTGTTATCATACGACGAGCCCGCAAACCAACAGCTGTTGACAGCTATCGAGGCTGGTCGAGCACCACCATCAGTCTTTGGCGTCCGATTCAACCAACGCCTGAACGTCGAAGTTGCTCAGCGCAGGAAAGAGAGTTATCAGCCTCCACCCAAGCGACCAGCCAAGGCTTTTGAAGGGTCAGGCAACAGGCTTGGATCGGTCACCCCTGAAGTCACAAGTTCTGTGCCGGGCGCGCTGCCTGCCGGCATCTTGGTCGGAGGCAGCGGTAGCTCGACCCCTAGTGGTGGTCAAGCCAGTGCCGGATCGACCAGTCAAAGTAAATTCGCTGTGGATGAAAGCAAACCAACGACCAACGTCCAGCTGCGCTTAGGAGATGGCACCAGGTGAGTCTGCAGCTTAGTTCACACCAATCAGTATTTTCAGTTCTGATCGTCAACATGGCTAGGCTGGTCGCTCGTGTCAACTTGGACCACACAATTGGTGATCTGCGAAACTACGTCTCGGCGTGAGTCTTGTCACCTCTCAGGTTATTTTGGGGCCAGCGCTGATCAGTTCGGCATGACAGGTCTCGCCCCGACTCGCGGGCATTCATCATTCAGACGACGTTCCCCAGCAAGGAGTTGTCCGACTACAACGAGACTGTCGAATCGGCCAAGTTGCAAAACGCTGTGGTGGTCCAGAGGTACACATAGACGAGCATACGACCTTAGGCAGAGACATGTAACATATGAAGCCTTGATGTGACATATTGAGCGAATTGGGCACGATCACCACGCCACCACGCAGTAATAACAAGCAGTGCATATATATTTCTTACATAGAGTACGCGCCAGCTTTGCCGTGTCCAAATCGGTCTCCCAGTCCTTTGGCCTCTTTGATCTTCGCGTGCCGCTCCTGATCTGTGAGCAAGCGACCGGTGATGCCCATATCTCTACCATGATCCCAGATAGCCGGCGCGTCGTCTTCGTCCTTCTTCTTGGACAGCTTCGAGGCGTGTTCCTTGAGCAATGATGGGCCCCGTTGTGCTTCCTATGTAGCGTAGCGTCGTGTTATCAGCAATCGACGTGTGTTCGCGTCGGATAACAAGAGTGTAAGAGAAGGGTGTGACATACAGTATGTTTCTGCACCCCTTGCCTAATATCCTCTTCGCGCCTGCGCTTCCGCCTCTCCTCCACCTCCTCCTCGAAGCCCATTACTCTCTCTCCGGCTTTATCCTTCTTCCTCTTGATCCCCGCCACATCATCAGCTATACGCTGTTGTTTCTCCGCTGGAGTCTCGGTCCAGATTGTGGAGTCTGTCGCAGCGGCCGAAGTGTCGGCTGTGGAGCGGGAAAAGGTCGTGGGTCGTTTTCTCAATGGGTCGACTACGATTCGAAGCCAATACAGTGCCGATCAGAGATGTCAGCGCGCACTCTTGCCTGCATCAAGGTAGATAAAGTACTGACCATTTGACAGGACGCCGCTGGTGGGAGGGACCAACATCCATTCCTCCCTTTTGAGGACTTTGGGCTTATTCTGCTCCTCGATCTCCTTCCGTCTACGCTCTTCACGCTCTTTGAACTCCTCGACGGCCGAACGAGATGCTGCGCCGGGACCAGCACTGGGTACAGGTCTGGGCCCAATATCGTCGTCGTCCGAGTCATCGTCGAACGAAGGTATGTATGGGCCGACTGCAGGAGCGGCTGTGGGCCGTGATGGCCCTGCTACCGCAGCAGGAGGCGCGGCGGGTCCTATCCCTGCATTGCCGGTGGCGGGAGTAGAAGAAGACGAGCTCTTGCCTCGAGCAGCGACGAGATGCGGTGGGAGAGCCGGACCATAATCGTCGTCGTCCTCGTCGTCTTCTACGTTATTGGGAGCTAGTGCAGGTCCAGATGGAGGAGGCGACGCCGACGGGGAGCGAGAAGCGCCTGAGCCGGAGTCGCCCGCTACTAGATGCGCGAGATGGGGCGGTAGTGATGGACCGATTGGCATTGCGTTCTAGAATTGGGTGAACGGCTATGTGAAGTAAATTGAAAATCAAGTGAAAATACACATGAGGTAAATGATTGCCGCATGCTGTGCCGAAGTGATTCACACGCCTTGACAGCATGAATTCACCTCACTCACTCGCTCACTCTGTCCTTCTTCTTCTTTCTCTATCAGATACTTGCGCAATATACCTGTATCTGGAGCGATAAGCAATGACGCAGAACAGCAAATCCACGTCCCCTCCTCCGCGGTTCGCGCTGGACGACCTCGACCCAGACCTCCCACCAGCATACGACCTCGCCACCGAGACCGGTTACTCTGCCAATCCTGACTCCGAGAATGCATCTAACAGCCAAGGCAGCTCGAGTGCTCCTCAAGCCTCTTCTAGAGTGATCCCGAAACATCTTGAACATCTCTTCAGCAGTCCGTCCGATGCTGAGCCGTTGCTTGCGTCTGCGCCGGCCCTGGATGATCCAATCAGCAAGATTGAGTGGCGACGGAGGGGCAGAATTATCGAGAGTTGGGATCCGAAGCTTGCCAACCGTGCGTCGTCTTCTCACTCCTCTGCTATTGTACTCGAATATGCACTGACGGCCAGTCGTCAATAGCCGACGTGCTGTACGACTTTCTGCGAGCAATGGCTATGACAACGCCTTCCGTCAAGATCAAGTGCCGTGGCTCTCGCATGGTTACGCACGAGGCTGATGGAACAGTGTTCGACTCTGATGGGACGGCGACGACCAGGCGAAAGGGAGAGACTGAGCAAGTGGTTGACTTCGACTTTACAGTGAGCTCTCGGAACCTTCACTTCAGACTACCTTGCAACGTCTGACAAGTCGCGGTCGTTGCAGATCGACCTCTCGTCAATCGTCAACCACCCAAACAGCAACGCTAATATTCATCTCGCTGGCCCCGTGCCACATGTGTCTAGTCTACGAGGTACCCATCATCAGACCTATGCAGCGACATTCGCTCCGCCTCCTTTACATCACGCAGCTGGTCGACGACCACTTCGCCAAGGCTACACTGCACTATCGGATGGTGCAGACGTAACTGAGGAGTATGGTCCGACTGACGTCGGCAGACGAGCCACACGACGAGAAAGGAAACTGCACAAGGAGTTTGGTCTCTGGAAGGCCAGTAAAGGCTTGCCTAGGTGGATCAGGATGGAGAATAGCCCAGAGTTCTGGGAGCAGCGAGGGAAGGGCAAGACGTCTTCGCGCGCGCCAGGTATAATCGCACTTGGCGCAGGCGACAGTGATACGAACGACACTCAACGTGACGTCGAGCACGAAGCTGCAATCACCGATCAAGTAACTGCTCAACCTGTTTCAGGTGTTGTCGACTGTGGCAAGCCGGAGTTGCGGGAATGGTGTCGGGCTTACTGCGCAAACGAAGGTCTGCTCAAAGAACTATACATGTTCTATCACATCTGGGGCTGGGACATGGAAGGCGTTTTATCAGGTATGTGGTATCAGATACTAGTTTTGCGATCAAGTATTTTTCGCTGACCGAGAGAATGTAGCGATCAAGGGAGCGATACTTTCAACGGGATACCAATCTAGCCACCTTCAGCTGGAGGTTGAGCCCGATACAATAGCACTGGTGGTTAGGCCGAACAACACTCTCAGTCGGGCGCTCAGCAATGTGAGTTGTGAAACAGAGCCACCTGCAGGTTCGGCAGACAACTGACACTGAAGTTCGTTTTCTTCACAGCAATTCATCTATTTCCTGACGTGGATCACATTGATTTATCCTCTGATCTGGATATGGCAGCGATGCCACTCGCTTGGTGGTGCGCCATGGATCGTGGGCCGTGCTACCTGTACGTGACTAACTTCAACTATCACGAGCCTCCCTCATACCTCCAATGTTTCATTTTCTGACTCACTTTGGTCATCCCAGACGCTATGAAGTATTACCCCGCGCTACCTTCGACTTATCCGGGGGAGACGATCTCCGCGGCCCAATCTCGCTTGCCGGCTTTGTACAAGCTCCACCCAGAACTACCTCGCTCGCCCGCACCAACATTGCAGTACGGACCGCAAGGCGTGCATTATCTGTTAGGTAGGAAAGAAGGGGAGTGGTTCCGCGAATGGGAGGAGAGGATCAGGATGGGCGTGCGGATGCGCTTCAAGGGCGAGCTGGAAGGTGGGCTCGTAGGGGAGAGGGAGGAGGTTGATTTGGATGGGTATTGAGTTGGGCTTCGATTGTATCGATCATTGTAGTCTGTTGTGAGATGTTGTGATATACTTTTCGCTGTAGACATTCTCCTCTGTTTTTTATGTATCGATGTGCTGTGCCAAGTTCGATGGTAGAAGGAGACGCTGTTGGGAGACCGCATATGACGCAAATGCATGCACACTGTATAGACATAGAGTATCGTACGTCGCCAGTAGAGAAGACTCTCCCCGACCGACATACGCGCGAGGCTCTACGGAATCAAGGTTCAAGACGGGTTCCGCGAACTTTCTCCCAATTCGTCCTGTCCGTATCGTCCAAACTGCATCGAACCTCCCTCTGACCCTCCCTCTGAACCTGACTCTGAACCTGACTCTGAACCTGACTCTGAAACTGCCCACGAACCTGCGACTGAACCTGCGTCTGGCGAGGCGATATTGGAGTCCGCTGGGTCGCAGTCCATCATAGCTTGCGAGCCCGTAAGTCCGCTCTCACCCAAATCCGTTTCAGCCTATAGCGCCTTAAAGTCCTCCCCGCCGACATCCGTTGCAGTCTGCAGGGACGCAAGAGCTTCCCTACCGGACTCCGATGCATCGTACAGGTCGTCATAGGCCGCGACTTGCTCTATATTGAACAAGGGGACTTGGGGCTTGATCAGCTTATCAGTCGTAAGCCGCTCGTAACCCATCATCTTGGTCTTGCCCTTGTAAGTGGAAGAATCGGCCAGGAGGGTAAATTGCTCGCGGAGGTAGCCAGTGCGCGCGTAAAGGACAGAACTGGACAGTACCGCCCTCTCCTCGTCCATGCTTCCCGTGTCATCGCTATTGGTCTTGCGGAAGTAGTTGAGGCCTTGCTTTGATACGGACTGGAGCACCTTTGCTCGCACCGGTTCGGAGCCGTTGAGCTTGCGGCTCCTTTCTAGCACCTTGGTTTTATCAGCCTGGAGACTTGGATACGTTTCCCCATCCTGCCCTATCATCAGATCGTTGAATATTGTGAGTTGCTCCCCGACCTCCTTCAAATCCTTCTCAGCTTCAACTTCAGCGAATTGCAGACTATGAATAGCGAGATCTGTCCCTGAAAGGAGGCGCCGAGAGCTTGTATCGGCCGTCGACGGGGCTTCGTCGAGTGGCGCAGCGCCGACTGATGAGTCGCGAAAGGGGTTGGTAGTGGCTGACATCGTGGGTTGGTAGTTGCTGATGATCAAAGTTGATGCAAGTAGTGTCGTATCAGATTTGAGGACGACGGGACTACACAATGTAAATGTGTTATACGCAGGTTTGATCATGAGCTATATATGTTTTATCCATCTATAGCTCAGAAGCATGGGCAGCTTTCCCCCCTTTGTCCAACCTGGCAGGCCAGTACGGATTACGGTCAGAGTGCATTGACGTCAACGCTTCCTTCAGGCCTTCCTCGTCTTGTTGGGTAGCTTCTCGTTAGGCTTTCGTAAAGATAGTATGAGGTTCCGAATACGTTAGAAGGATCTCTCAACTTCGTCGCCATATCGAGGAATAGCTGAGGCCAGACAGTGGCACACCATAAGGTTTTGACCTTTGATCGCAGAGCACATTTTGGGAAACAGGACGAAAGAGGTAGGTCCATCCACTTACTACCAGGGAGTCCTGAAGTACCACGAGCGCGATTCAGTGATACACTACGCCTCGCATCGAAAGGAACGATCGGATGGCGAAGGACGACATGGAGAAGGACAAGATAGACATTGGCATGTGACGGCAGCCACTCATGTTCGATTTGATGTACTGCGGATGCGAATGTGTGTTGCCGTTGGAGTTTATAAACCACACAAAAACACGCAGAAAAAGCCGCCCGCCTGGCTGAGTTGGTTTACAGCTTCCGACTTTTAGAATCTGAATATCGGACGGTCGTGGGTTCGACCCCCACGGTGGGCTTTCTTTTTGGCTTTTTCTCATTTTTTCCTATACTGACTGAATGCAAGCACTGCTCATGCGTCCAAGCATCGCTTTTTCTCCATGCACTGCCAGAGATGCATAATGTTAGATCGTATCGTGCATGACCTTGGTACACTAACAACAAGGTAGAATCGAGTCAACAGCTTCTGCCATGCCGTATCGAGCGGCGATCGATTTGAATTGACGTCAATCCTGTCTCAACCTCCACTTTTGATAGTAACCTTTCTTGCCGAGGGTCAATCGTAATCGTAAGCTTTGTTTTGCTTTGAAGCGCTGTTCCGATTTGGTCATCTTCGTATTGCATTGCTCGACTGTAGATTATAGAGGGTTAGAGTATAATAGATCATGCGTCCACCTCAGCGCCTTTCGCCGCTAGGACGAACAACAACTCGAACTCGTTTCCAACCTATACGTTTCGCTTCGACATCCACTACTTCGACTTCGACTTCGGCTTCTACTTCTGTGCCGACGGCGTCAACAGCTCGATCGCGGGGCTCGAAATGGGCGAGAAGGGTTGGGGTGATCACGGTGATAGGAGGCGGGCTGTACGTGTACGACAAGACGTTCAACGCTAGTGCTGTCTCCCGTAGTCTGAGGACTGGATACATTGGGTCGGTCATCTGCTTTGATATTCGTGTGAGACTCGCGCTGATCATGATCTCTTCAGATTGTTATGTACAATCGACTGTAAGCGTCCAACCATCAACTCACTGCAGATAGACCAGTTTCCGAAGCAGCGCTGATCCTTGTGTGGCTATCGCAGACAAGCTGAATTTCTCGCCGACAAAGGCGGACCAGATCGAGCATCTGCACGAACGCGTAGCGAGCAGGCTCAAATGGGTCATCGACACAAATCAGGGACTGTATCTGAAGCTGGGTCAGGCGCTAGGTGGGTCCTCGCACATCTCATGCATCATGCAAGTATGTCTCGAGGTCACGCTGAGATCGGTATACTTGTAGGACTGCAAGCGGCGCTGCTGCCCAAGCCGTATCGCGAGGCGTTCGGCCACGTCTTCGATCGCGCGCCTGCAGTGTCCTACGACGAGGTTGTCGGGGTATGTTCCCCGCCCTCTGTTCCTCCGTTCCCCCTATCGAAGTCGTTTGTTTACGAGTGCGCGATCTGACCTGATCATTGCGGCACGCTATAGGTATTCCAAAAGGATCTAGCTGCAGATCCACTAGACGTCTTCGAGACATTCTCCGTCGAACCCCTAGCCTCAGCCTCAATAGCTCAAGTCCATCGCGCAACCCTCAAGGCCCGTATAGGCGAACCTGTCCGAGGCGACGGGACGGATGGAGGGACCGTCGTTGCTGTCAAAGTGCAGAAACCCGCCATTGAGAAGCAGATGGAGTGGGATCTGTTCTCGTATCGGTGAGTCGGGCCATAGCCATCTCTCTTGATGCTCAATAGGGACCACCGGTGTCATTACAATATGGAACGGTCCCTGACGACATCTCCTGCAGCGCCCTCATGTGGGTATCGGAAAAGCTGTTCGACATGCCTAGTGAGTCAGCCTCGGTGAGAGTTTCCTTAATATACCTGCTGACATCGCATCACGACGAACAGTGTACTTCGTGTGAGCTTTGTCTACGAACAGGAGGTAAGACCAAGCTCACACTTCCTGATCGCAGAGCAAAATACGTATCGTCACAAATGCGACTCGAGACGTCGTTCAAGCACGAGGCCAACAACGCTCGGCGATGCGCAGAGCTCCTTGCCCAGACGCCCGAACTGAGAGATGACGTATATGTGCCGAAGGTATATGGGGCTGACGAGGGATGCCAAGAGAGCGACAGGATTATGGTCATGGAATGGGTGGACGGGTGCAGGTGGGTTATTGCCTCGATTCGCTTTCAGTGTAGGCATCAGGTCGTACAGCACGAAAGCTCACGATGGCGCGTTGTAGGTTGAACGATCGGAAGCAGCTCGAAGAGTGGAAGTTGAATTTGAGGGAAGTGATGGATTTGGCCATATCGACCATGTCAGCCATGACGTTCTCATGGGGATTCGTGCATTGCGATCCGCACCCAGGAAACATCCTCGTACGACCTCACCCGACGAAGAAGGGCAAGCCGCAAATAGTGCGTGTCCGATCATCCGATTGTCCGCCTGGTCACTGGTCACTGGTACACTCGAGAAACGAAGAGCTGACAACGATGATATCGCCAGATCCTGCTTGATCACGGACTGTACATCGAGTTACCGAAGACGTTCAGAGAGGAGTACTGTACACTCTGGCGCTCGCTTTTCGTCCTCGACGTACCGACAATCGAATCAATAGCGCACAAATGGGGAATAGCAGTGGACGCCAACATGTGAGCAACCGCTGATTCTCCTAGCATGAACGGAGAGGAGGCTGCTGACACAATATTCGATATTACTGATAGGTTCGCTTCAGCGATCTTATTACGGCCGTTCCAAGTGATTAAGAAGTCGAAGAAAGCGCGTGATGCGGAACCGGTGAAATCCCAATACGAGCAGCAGGTCGAGCTCAAAGCTCGGATGAAGACGATGCTAGAGAACGAGCAATTGATACCGAGGGTGAGTTCAGCCCTAGTACTCGTTTAGAGGTCCGTCCATTCTGCGTGTGAACGAAGAAAGTGTTGTCGTGAAAGATTACAAGGCGGCGATGATTGTTGGGATCGGTACTGATTTATCGCTCCTCCTCGTCGCAGGAACTTATCTTCTTGACGCGATGTCAGCGGATGATGCAGGCGAATAACCAGGTGAGTCATTATTGGGCGAGTCCTTGCAAATTCAATGTTTTGTTGACATGTCCTGTAGTTACTGGGCTCACCGTCATCACGAGTCAACCTCACTGCCAAGGTACGCGTTCTGCTCTTCGTCTCATCGTATTATCAAGCGAAATCGTCAGGAGCATTACTAATCGCCGTAAACTTGACAGTGGGCATCAATTGGCTATTCTCGCTCTTTGACCACATCGCGGACTCTGCGCGACGTAGGCTTGAGCAAATGGTTGAAGGACCGTTTCGACTCGTTCCTCTTCCGCTTCACATTGGGTATCGTCGATATCGCATTTTGGTTCACGGCGCAGAAACAGCGTGAGTCCGCGTATCCTTCCCCCCTCCATCCTTCATTTTCTTTCGATGTCCCATCGTACATCGCCATCCCGCCTCGCAGTGGTTGGTAGATACTTCAGTCCTGACGATCTGATCCACGTAGGATTCTTGCCGAAAGATAAGGGCGGATGGGAAGATCGGCTCCAGGCGCAATTCGAAACCATGGCCAAAGAGGAGTTTGGGATAGAAATTGACGATCAGGTGTTCTTGGGTTAAGCTGCGACGGCGCTACGCGCGACCATGTAGAAACGGACGATCTATGGGAACGGGGTTCGGCATAATCGATCTCACTAGGAAGGGACCGCAAATTCGGAATGACCGATCTGTTGTTGTATACGGTATGACGTATCGCTTTTGGCACAGTGTAATGCATATAAATGCTGTAATTCTGCGCCATTACATGTGCAATGTGAAGCAGCATAATGCGATGAAGCTTCACAACGTATCTCGCTATCTCCCACTCTCCTCTCCTTTCCTTTGCTTGTGGAGCTAAAGACGATATATAGCCTATAAGGTGATGAGATCGCCCTCGCACGCAGGACAGCAGAACATGATTTCGTCGCCAAACTGCTTCCTCAATCTGACCTGCGCTCTCGACTTGCCCGGCGTCGTCAGCCCGCCAGCCATCGCGGCAGTAGGAGAAGAGACACTGCCTGTGCCTCTGCTTGCTGCTGGTCCCTCGCCGTCCTCTTCCTCAGCCAGCATATCCATTTTCTTGGTATTGCTCGAGGAGACGTGCGTGTGGGCCATCTCCATCCTTGCCTTGAGGGCATTCAGGGATACTTGGCGCTTATGCCGAACGGAAGCGGGCAGGATGGCATCCACCATCGACGACGGCGCGGGTCGGCGCGCGCCTGAGCCACTGCCAGAGGCGGAAGGGGATGAGGGCGTCCCGTAGCCTAGTGCGCTGGCACTGCCCAGCATGCCGTTTGCGCCTCCGCCGTTTATGGACGGCGAGGGATAATCGTCCGCCGCCGAGAAGAAGTATCCTTTCGCTCCTCCTGTCCTAGAACTGGAGGCAGAAGGGGAGAACGCCCCGGCCAGAGCGTCATCTTTCTCCTTCTGCGCGACCGCATACGCCGCGTGGAGATCGGCAAGCTGTTTGCTTAGCTCGTGTATCCTGCTTTGGCTGGTATGTAGGGAATGCTCCAACGTGCGGATTTGCGCTGTCAACGATGACGTCTCCAGCGCATGAGAGGCGCGTAGAGCGTCGGTAGACGCCTGATTTTGCGCGTTGGTCGAAGCAGACGGGTCAGAGGCGTTCTCCGGCGATAAGGGCAGAGGGGTAGTGGACGCCTTGGCCGCATCCAGGTCCAAGCGTAGTGCGTCGCGCTCCCCTTCCAGTGTCTGCATGGCACCATCGCGCTCGGACAGGGTGCTTCTGACGGTATCCAGTTCTGACTGTAATGACGAGTGGGTTTCCTCGTGTTTGGATATCGTCGATTTTGCCGTCTCATGGTCAGACTGCAAGGACCTGTATTGCTCTTCAACCTGCTCGAGACTGGTGATCCGTTCGTCTTTCGTGCGATTCTCTTCAGCCATTGCGGACAGTTGCTCTTGCAGTGACTGACACAAGAAACGAGGTAGGTCAGCACTGCCTCGGTAATTGCTCAATGCAGGTATCGGCGCATGACACACCTTTGCTTCTTCTGCTTGAGCCTCAAGCTCTGTTCTACTTTTCTCCCAATTCTTGCTCTTCGTCTCCCAGCTTTCGACCTCTGCGACAAGAGTGACTTTCTCCTCCATGATCTCCACGACTTTGCCTCTAACTTCCTCCAACTGCTTGACCAATTCATCATTCTCCTTCTGCAACGCAGTCCGTCGCTTCTCCGCGGTCTCGGCCCGCTTGGTCGCCGCACCAAGCTTCGACTTTGTACTATCTAATTCGGATTTGGTCGATGCTAAGGTTGCTTCAAGGTTGGAGACAGAGGACGATATCATTTCGTGTTTCTTTTGCAATTCGTCGTGGGTGGAAGTAAGAGAGTCGTGCGAGTCCCGCAGCGCTGCGTGGTCAGATGCGAGGGCGTCGTGAGTCGATTGAAGGGATTTGTGAGTCGCTTGGAGATCCGAGTGTGCAGTGTCGGTAGTCGCTGCGGATGTCCGCAGGGATTCCAGATCCGAAGTAGATTTCTCGACTTCAGAAGTCAAGTCGGCGTTGCTCTACGGCTTGCGTCAGCTAGCAGGCATTGTGAAGAACAGGTGACATACCTGCCGCAGCCTTCCTATCTCAGCTTCCAAGCCCCCCTCTCTTTCCCGTGATCGCTCAACGGCCTTTTCCAGCTCGCCGACTCTTTCCTTCTCCTTCTCACCAGCCTCTTTGAGCTGCATGTCCAACCTCTCCTTATCAGACTGCAGCTCGTCCCTCTGCTTTACGAGCTGCTGCACCTCCAGTCGCACGCCCCGCAATTCTTCCTCCAGACCCTTGGCTTTGCTCGCATCGCCCTCGAGTCCCCTCGCACGTTCTTCCAGCTCCTGGTTCTTCTGTTCCACTTGCGAGAGCAGAGTTCGCCCTTCTTCAAGTAACTTCGAGTCGCCCTTCGCTGCCGCTAGCTGAGACTGTAATGCCGATATTTGGGATTGCAAGTCGGCCCGTTCGGCAATGAGGAGCGAGACGGTCTGTTGGAGGTTCGCTATGGATTCGTTCGAGGGCGATTGAGCTATGCTCGGTCGGGATTGGCGCTTGGGAGTCTTTGCAACTTCAATGTCGGTTGGAGGAGCAGGCGTCTCCTCGCTGACAGCGGCCTTCTCTGTAACGTCATTCTCGTCTGTACTGTTCGGTATGATAGTCTGGGTCTCAGGCGTAGCTTTGGACTCGACCTTCTCTACGATCTCTGCCCTGGCGGAATCGTCGAGGCTCAAGCTTGTTCGAGTGGAAGGTACAGTCAGAGGATCAGCAAGCGTGGAAGCTGGCGAGGATGGCGTAGGTGTTTCGACGGCAGTAGCAGCTTTCTTCTTCTTCCTCTGAGCGAGCTGAACTCGTCATACACGAGTCAGCTCCGTCACAGCCAGGCGGTCTTCACGCGTTCGAGACGCTCAATTTCGCTGTCGCGTAAGTAAGTGGACGTACCAGCTTTTTCGCTCGTTCAGCTTTAGCTTTCCGTTCTGCCTCTGCCTTTTTCTCGGCTCCGTCGTCGGCCATGTTTTCTATCTCTTCGGACGCGCTCGTACGGTATGCCTGTCGCGCTGTGCAGATTGGCTGTGCTACTAGTCGTCTAAACCAGGTGCAATACGACCATAGGTAGCAGCAGCTAGCACATGAACCGTGAATGGGGGAAAGCGGAAGCAAATTGACCCCGCAATAACAGTATTTCAACCTCCCACTTTTAGATGGTGATTGTAGCGAGAAAAGTCTAAAGTGCATCTGTCATTATCCTCACAGTCATCTCACTTGTCAGCAGTCACTCCTACATCTGTCTCATTACCGACCTTTCGAACGTGAAAAACAGTGGATCACCACCGCCGCCATGAGATCACGACCCATGTTCCTTCGCGCAATGCGAATGCGCCAAGCGCCTCCCGTGGCTGCCCGTCTTCTCCGCCCTCCTACCTTCGCCTCTTCTGCTATCCGACCCATATCAACGTCTTCCAGATTGTTGGAAGAGGCGAAAAAGTCGGAATCGTCCTCACAGCAAAAGACGAAGCCTCCGCCCAAGCCAGAGAACAACGGTCCGCCTCAATCCCCTTGGAAGGTGTTTACGCAGGTGCTGAAAGAGGAAATCGAGAAAAACAAGGGCTGGCAAGATAATGTCAAGCAGTTGCAAGGCGATGTGGACAAGTTCGCGGACAGTGCAGCGATGAAGCGCGCACGAGACGTCTACGAGAAGACTCGGGTGCGTAGTCTTACAGATACGATGGGTCACTGAATTTGTGCTGACCTATATTGCATGATTACAGATCACCAACTTGATCAAGAACAACCCTCGAATCCAGTCGGCGGTCGAGGACCTCCAAAAGGCCGGTATCTCGGTCCATGATGCTGTGCAGCACGCATTCCGGGACTCTGAAGTACTGCGAGCAATCTCATCAGCCTCATCACGATTCGTGTCAGCGGCAACTTCCGCCACTCAGCCTATCCGGGATACCAAGACGTACAAGATCATGGCGGAGAGTATCGAGGAGGCGTTTGAGGACACTTCCGGTGCTGGGAGCAGGTATGGTGGATATGAGGAGAAGGACGCTAGGAGGAAGAGACGGGAAGCGCGGGCAGCCAAGGCCGGCAAGGTCGCAGTGAAGCGAGTGCAGGAGAATCCAGAGTGAGCCGCGTATTTAGTACGTTTTATCTGACTTGTACTGACGACAACATCGCAGAGCTGGTGAGGCGCTCGTCCTCTCGGACAAACCAGTGGCCGAGCCTCGAATGTCATTCCTCACTTCATCACCCACATATCAACGCCTGCTCGAGACTTACTACGAGTCCGAATCACCGTTCGTCTCCGCAATCCGGACAATTGGCAGCAAAGTCGGCTCATTGTTCGAGGAGAACGAGACGGCTCAAGTGATACGAGCGATGAAAGAGCTGGACCCCAATTTCAGAATGGACAACTGGACCGGTGAATTGAGAGAATATATCGTGCCAGAGGTTGTGGATGCGTATTTGAGCGCAGATCGGGAATCGCTCAAGCAATGGTGTGGCGAGGCCGTGAGTCTGGCACGCCCAGAGCACGTTTTTGGAAAAGCTGACATGTCAGTATAGACGTTCAATGTTCTGTGGGCGACAATGGGAGAGTACATCAAGCGGGGCTTGGTCTCAGACAGTCGAATTCTCGACATCAAGCATGTCGACGTGAGTTCCGCGTCTTCTACTTTTCACGGATATCAGCGTGCTAAATTCGGAATACTCCTGGTCTATAGGTGATGAGCGGCAAGATGCTCGACAACAACGTTCCAGTCTTCGTAATCACTTTCGCTTCTCAAGAACAACTCATCTTCCGATCAGCCAAGACTGGCGAAGCCATCGTAGGATCGGAGAACGACGTCGAGCAATGCAGATATGCCATGGTCCTGACGCGTGTGGAGAGCGAGCTGGAGAATGAGTTGACAAGCGGTTGGAAGGTTGTCGAGGTGAGTCCTGCCTTCTGCTTCTTGCTCTTAGAGAGGGCACACAAGTGAAACTAGGAGAGGAGATGCTGATGAGTCTCCCAATGATAGATGGCCAGAAGAGGCGGCAAGGGCGGATTGTAGGGTACCGTCATCATCATATGCATACACCACCATTCGAGATATTTTTGACGAGCAGAGCAAAGTCGACTCTGCATTGGCGATGGCGGATTCGCGTTTATGGTGGCGCGCATTGCGTAGATTCGAACAAAGTCGATTGACTTGCTCTAACTCCTTATGACGTTGTCTGGGGGTCTGGGTATCGTACAAGAGAAGCTCACCGTGTCCGTCGATGCCAACGGAGAGCGTTGGACTTCCTTAAGCTCTGCATCGCTCTGCATGGTGTACGATTTTCAGCCATGATTCGTTATCATACAGTGCGCCACCGAGACGTTGACGTTGAGATGCGGGGCACCAAAAGGCGTCACTAGGCGTAATCATAGCCGATATAGAGTTCGCTCTGCACTCTTCATTCCTCACTCTTATCCTCCTCTCACCCTCTCTCTCTCTCGTCCTCATCAACCGAGGGTGCCTTGGGACAGCGTCTCGATGATAGCAGAGCTACCAGACACTTGATCGTGTCCTCTTTCAATGTTGTATTTCTCTCCCACTTGTATCGCTTCACTATCATTCCGCTGCCCTGCTTGTAACTTGTAATCATATCATCACTATCGCGCGTACCGGCTTACGCTGCCCGTCCATCACGGCATCGGCACCCAATCACCGTCGCATCTTGTTACTCTTACTTCTGTCCCGAACCTACACTGTATCCTTCTCTTCTCACTTGTACATCAACAACAACAATAACTGCATCACCATCTCCCGACACCGCACGGACCTCCTCACCATGTCGTCCGACAAACCGCAGCCTACGCTATCAGCTCCCATCTCAATCTATCCTTCCTCGATATCTTCAGCGTCAGATAATGATCCGGACAGAGCACCGCGGACGCCTCCGCCCGCCCAGTCGCGCAGACTACGCTCAGATACGATCCTCACTTCGTCCTCTTCATCGTCCTCGGAACAACATCTGCAAACACCCCAGACGCCCTCCATTCTGGGCATGCTCAGCGGCGATAATAACTATAATGGGCACAAGTCAGTCATGGATTCACCGGACCAGGTTATCTGGACCGACAGCAGTAGAAGCAGACAAGCGAGTTATGGCTTTGGCGTAATCGCTGAGCCTCCCCCTTCAGTCTCGGAAAGTTCGGCAATACGGGCGCTTCGAAGCGGCAGCGAGCTTTCCGACATGAGCATGGAGAGTCCTGACTCGCGTGTTCCAGAGGGAGGGAGGCCAGACCAAGACAGCTTATCGTTGTCTGGCGCTTCCGACGACCAATTTGGCTCTGCCGTGCCCAATGCGATCGATGACGGTGCCATGGCCATCGAGTCATTACCCCTCCAGTCAAGCGCACCAGGGCCGCACTCGTCGCAGTCATTGCAACCAGCTGCTACGACTGCTAGACCCGAAGGAAAACGATCGACATCATCTTTCAAAACGACCGTCCGCCGTAAGCTCGAAAGATCCAAAACGTCAATCAGGACTCTTGCGTCGTCTGGCCAGACTCGCGACTCCTCTCAAGCCGACAATGCATCTGCCTCCTCCGCTTCGATAAGCACTGCGGATCATGAAGGATCCACGCCATCATCGCTATTCGCCCCTGGTAACTCGACGACCTCGCGACCCCAACGCTCCCGCCTGAAATCGCTGTTATCATTATCGTCCAAACGGACTCATTCGCCAGCATCAGTCAGCTCTCGCCTGTCGTTCTCTTCAATCGGCACTCACGAATCAGCCTATCCAAATGGCAGTGCCATTGCATTGGTTCCAAGTGGTACTTCACTGCCCGCAACAGTCAGCACACCTATCGAAGCCCCAGAGAGTGTCATTGCTCGTGACTTTGTCCATTCACCGTCACACCCTCGTGCTGTCGGACCTGCTTCGCCAGAGCCCCTCAATGAACTTGCCATCAACCGCGACAACGCTATCGGCCCAGCTTTACAGACTCCTCTTCCAGACAAGGGCAAAGGCAGAGCTCGAAGTGGTTCTTTCTCGCCTTTCAAGAGTCGCACGAGAAGGATTTCGTCGGCAGGTCTAGCCATGACTGCGTCTTCCGCGGTCACACCTGAAACCGTAGCGGCGATCAACAATCGATCGAAGCCTTTGGATGTTTCCCGCCCGCTATCCCCACCACTTCTAGGTATCAGCACCCACACTTCAAAGCGATCTTCATTGGACAACGACGTGACAGACGGACCGAAAACTGACCTGTTTGGCACAATGCTGCCCAAGGAGTTAAGGGTCATGATCATGAAGGCGTTGCTAAGTAGCTATGAAGACAAGAAGGCATATGGGCGGATATCGGATGTGGACCTGGGACGCCAAGAGCTGATCAGATTGAGCAGAGTGAGTGAATCACTCAATCTGCGGCTGAACTACGCTGACCCCCAAGGTAGGTATCGAAAGATTGGCAAGCTTTGTGTTTTGACGGTCAATTATGGCCTCTTGTGGAATTGGCTTCACTCAAGCATTGTCTACATCCGGCGACAGTCTACCGCATATTCCAGGAATCTCAGAAGTGTATCAGAAACTTGTCATTACGCGGCATGGACAATATCACCATCTTCGATCTACTCGGCAGCGGAGCAGGTCTCGAGCGCATCTCGTACTTCCAGGCGAAACCAACCTTCCTGTTACCGAGTCTCCAGACACTCGACCTCCGCGGCTGCAAGCGGCTCGCATCGCATGACATCTGCACCCTCGTTGCCGCTGCACCGAATCTGACGCATCTCAACCTGAAAGGCGTCCAGGCGGCGTCGTCCCAAGTGCTGCGCACATTGGCTTACTGTCAACGGATCGAGTCGCTGGACATCTCGAGATGCTGGGATATCACTCTTGGCGATGTCTTCGTCTACCTCACTCAGATCGCTGACGATCAAGCATCTCATATCCGGTCGCTTCACGTGGCTGGCTTGAAGAGCTACGGGCGGTCCATCCGCTCGTTGCTGCCACTCATCGCTGAGCGATTGGTCAATATCGAGGTGTTGGATGTGAATTCCTGCAGCTATGTGCTCGACGAGCATTTCGCCGCCTTTGCATCCAGGCTTGACGAGTTGGGACATACTAGTCATCTCAAACATCTCAACATAACGGGGTGTCCATGGATCACCAGCAAGACATTTGGCCATCTCGCTGGCCACGTACCGGAATTGACCAAATTTGAAGCGGGGAACCTCAAGTCCGCATTCAAGGAGGGGGAAGAAACCAGTCTGGACTTGGTGAGACTGATCAAGTCGGTGCCAAAGTTGCAGAGACTGGATCTGGACGAGACGGGTGTCGAAGGAGGCATCACCGATAGGGTACTGGATGCCCTTGGTTGTGGTAGAGACGGAGATGGTAATCCAGTGGGAAGCGAGCTGGTGGAACTGCGAATCAGCTTGGCGAGAAAGGTTTCGCCGGAAGCGCTGGTCAAGCTAATTAGGCACTGTCCAAAACTTCGTGTGATCGAGGCGACTGTAAGCCATGACAAAGTTCCATTACTGCTTCTTGCTGATTGAGATGGTAGGGCTGCGCGGCCAACAACGCCGTCATGCGCGAATTCGTGCGCCGTCGCACCGAGTCCGACGCGTCCATCTCGCTCGTAGATTGTCGAGCCATCACGCAATCCGCGTACGACACCGTAGCGCCATCCACGCGAGCTCGAGAAGGCTGGACCGGTTGGCCAGCCATACCGTTCGCCTATGATCCCGAAACCGAACTATCGACTAAGCCCATCGTCAAGACGTTGCACAGCTGGAAGCGCGTCGGTATACCTGGGGGATGGAAGGAAGTTCGCTTGGAAGCAGAACGGACGGCGGCGGCGCAGAATGCGAGCGAGTCGGGGAAGCATCTTAAGGCTAGACCGATGAATAGGAGACGGTCGAGCTGGTGGCGCGCGGACGAGACTGACGACGATCATTTCCGCGGAGGGTGCGTAGTGATGTAGCTGTCTGACGGTCCATAGCTGTCGCTGTTTAAGGCATGCGAACGTATGTGTTGGGCAGTCTCTGTGTATAATGTATATTTGACTTGTACGAGTACTGCAGTGGTGTTGTTTTGTTTGTATGGATGTACTCGTACACGATTCATCATGGTTATCGGCACTTGAAACCACGTTGCCTCGTGTGAAGCATTTGGGGAAGCATGAGCCCTCGCCGATGAGCGTACAGCTCGGTTCTGAGTGGGAGAAGGCAATGACAGGCGGAGGAAACGAATATCGGGGGAAGGACGAGGATGGGAGGGGAGTATTGGGGGGGCGGAAGAGCATGAGATGAAGGCAGAGGGGAGGAAAGATGATGTAAGGAAACGAGAGGAGAAGCAGGGCTAGGTGCAGAGGGGGAATGGAGGGCGGATCGAGCTTCTGCCAAAGGGAGTGTAGTGAAGATGTTCAAGATACTCTCGCAATCTGCCGATCTGCAGATCCGCCAGAGTCACTTGTATTGCAGTGAGGTTGAGGACGTCATGGTGCACACCATATGAAGGATCTGCTTGAGGCGTCGGCTCTGCACACGGTGGTCTCGTCGTGGCCTCGCTCGGGATCATCGCTACATGCTCTGACCCATCTGATGATGTACTATCAATACATATATGATTCAGATCAAGCCTGACGATCTCCTGATCGTTGAACAGTCTCCCTCTCTTCCCCGGACCCCGCATTCCTACCTCCCACCTCATTCGCATCCATCCTATACCCAACACCGTCCGTAGAGTTGGGAGGGTACTGATTCCCCGTGAGCCCCGGCTCTTGCTCCCTACTGGCTCTCGCCGTTTCTGAGCTATTGCGCCTCGCGCCATGTACGTGATGGAGAGGTATATCTTCATCTCGAGGTATCCGCGGCGAGTAAGGCTTGTACGCTTGGGGGTGAGAGAGAGCCTACGTCGATCGCACCACGTCAGCCACCAGCCACCGAGACACTCAGGGCGTCGTTGTTGAAGGATAGACTCACGGGATAGTACTGGCGATAAGCGTACCAAGCCCCGAAAATACCTATGATCGCGCCTGCGATTACGTCGGTCGAGTGATGACGATAATCCATTGTCCGCGATATCGAGATCAGGCTAGCGCACGATAACGGCGCGAGGAGAAGCCACGACTTCCACGTGTACCCCGTCCGATTGTTGATGCGCATCTCTGCGTCGGACATCGTTGATTAGCTCTTTGTGTCTTCCGATCTTATGCCCGCGAGGGCTATATGCGATGGGCAAGGAAACTCACTAGCAGAGAGATAGAGGATGAGATACCAGCCGCCACACCATGCGAAACTGCTGTGTCCACTCGGGAAGCTTCGGAAGCCATCTTTCAGCAGGTCCGTCCGAGTGCACACCGTCCACGATGTCAGGCCGTGGATCGGGTTCGAGTTGAGGTCTGAGGGGAGTTGACATCTGTCAAACAAGTCGGGGCGGGGTCGCCCTGCCGTTATCTGCCGCGCCGGATGGTGATTGACGTCAGTGATGGCCCATGGATTACGGTGAGACCCCGACGGCGACATACCTTTAATATATCGGTAAAAGTCACTGTCAAGCCTAATGACAGCACCAGACCGAGCAGTGCAGAGTGCGCGTCCCAGAACGACCGCCGTATAGCTCCTCTGAAAGACAAATAGCGTTTGGATGGTCAGTCGACATTTGTATGGTCATTGCTGACGAGAGCTCACGCGACGAGGATGATGATGAGGGCAGGGACGATCCCGCTTACGATCGCCAGTAACCATACCTGCAGTCATGCGCCGATGACCAAATCGAAATAAGCAGACAATCTCGATGAGACTCGAGAGCCGACTCACGGGAACACGCTCTGGATGGGCGTACGGGTGAGCGAGGGATGTGTCCGTTACGTCAAACAACCGGCGGTAACCATCTATTTTGTCCAGGAGGTAGAACAGGCCCTGCATATACAAGCAGTCGCATGAGCTCAGTAGACGTAAGTGGGAAATAGGCCGCTCACCCAAAGGAGGACGGTGAGACACCAGTCTGGTGCGTAGCTGAGGAATAGCCTCCATCGTCGACCGCTAAACCTGCCCCGCCGTGCAGAGGAATTGGTCACACGACCTTTCGCCGGACCGGTGCTTGCTGATGCTTTCATCTATGTGTCGCTATGCTGGGCGTTGATCTGAGTACAAGGCGGAGTAGATATATGTGACTATTTACGAGTATTGTTCAGAGAGTGTGCCGGAGTCCTCCAGCGACTCTTTTGTTGAGTATTCTGGATCGATGAGTGCGAAGATGCGAAGAAAGTCTTGGCGCCGAGCCAGATGGGGTATATCGCGATATCAATGCAGTGTTGTGAGCCGTTGAGTGTGGTCGAGCAGCTCCTACCTCCGCCATGCACAACGCCTGTGAGCTGATATAATGCTATACGAGGTACTTCGCTATCGTCTGTAGGACATAAGCCTTTTGACACTTTTGAACCAAACAAAGTCTTGGCTCTTGGCCCGGTTACGTAGCCAGTCACGGTGGCGAGACAGTCTGAATTTGATTTATTTGATTTTCGTTTTCAATTCCACGCATTGCATCGCCCAATCTCACTGAAAACAGTACGTATGGCAATGAGGAGCCTCCTGACAGGCGCAGAGTCGCACCCGCAGAGTCCGAAGACGATGCAGCACAGACTGTAAAGCCATGATATATGTGACGTAATGTTATCAAAGTGGATGTAGACGAAGTTGCCCAGCGACCCGGTTTCAAATTCTAGCGAATTGTTCTGGCCACAATGGAACAACGGTGCATACGCCTCCAGCCTTGTATGCATAAGCAGCCAGGAGCTCATCGCTCGACGTACATCCCGTCTCCATGAAGATCGGATGATGCCATGCGTATAAACGGAGCTACCAAGGTGAAGCTGTTGCTGCCAAGTGAAAGGAAAACGGTATAATTGAGCAGAAATTGGTTCCGCCGGAAATACCTCGATTGACGAGATGCGATGTGGACGTGTTTTGAAAGTGGGATTCAAGCTGCATTCTCATCATTCTCGCTCTTACTCATCTGTTGACACTCCCCCTTCTGTATATATTTGGTTACATCAGCAATGCCGCCTCCTCTCAGTCTTGGCGGATCGACCCCGCTCGCCAATCAGGTCGCGGGACACGAGGGTGTCATGTCCGACGCATCGGGTTCGCTGGTGATCAAGGTGAGTGTCGAGACTGGTTACTACGAGTAGGGAGAGGCGTAGACACGGCTTTCTGTGGAGGTTGAGGACGATGTGGAGGAAAAGATGGGGAGTGAGATCGACTGAGCATCAAGACGATGGCTCTCGATCCTTCGCCCAATATGTCGAACATCGATGCCGGCTCAGCTGCCTCCCTTAAACTGACACCCGCTCTCCCGTACTTAGTGTGAAAGCGACATGCTGACACTACACCGCTCCCACAGCCCGCATTAGCACGCGAGATCGCATTCTATCAGACCCTCAATCAAGCCTCGAGGCAAGATGTGATATCGCAGCTGAAGGGCTTTGTGCCGCAATTCTACGGCACGCTGCGATTGGAAGGGCAGTTGACTCCTTCTGGCGACATGGACAAGGTCGGGGGTGATGTCCCAGAGGTACGCCACTGCTCTACATTTGCTATGATTGCACTGCTGATCTCCAGAAACGCTGGTGCACAGTCAGTAGTATTGGACAACCTCGCGTACTCGTACGCGCACCCAAACATCCTCGATGTCAAGCTTGGAACTGTGCTGTATGGTCCTGACGCGAGTGAGGAGAAGCGCGCGAGGATGGACAAGGCTGCCAAGTCGACGACCACTGCAGAGACCGGTGTCAGATTGACGGGATGTCAGGTGCGCTCAGAGCTGCTCTCTTCAATTCCATCATTGCTTCATTGCTCTGATCCTGACGCTCGCGCCGCAGACTTGGCATGGCCCCAGCCAGTCGTACATCCTCACACCCAAATCATTCGGCAAATCCCTCTCGAAATCCCAGCTCTCCTCTGGCATGGTCCGCTTCTTCCCTCTTCCCAGCGACGTAATTGCGCCCTTGATCGTTCCACCATCACCACCGCCCAGTACATCAACTTCGAGTTCTTTCGCTCCTGCCCTCACCCATCTTCCCTTACCCTCCTCGTCGAAAGATACTTCTTCTTCTGCGCCTCCTCAAATCCCCGCCACGCCGTTATCCGCTATTCCGGAGTCAACCGAATACATCAATCACGCTCTCTCACCTGATCTGCTAGTGAGAGTGCTCGATATCTTGCTGGAGGAAATCGATCGGTTGATTGCGGTACTATCCAATCTGGAGATCCGCTTTATCGGAAGTTCCGTGTTGGTGGTGTACGAAGGCGACCCAGAGCGACTACGTCTCGCTCTTGACATATTCGATGAGAAGCGCGCGGCCAAAGAGATTGGTGGGACAAGCACGTCTAATCGGACGCAAGTCATTCGATCGGCATTCAGCGATGATGGTTCTGCCGGGTCCGACGAAGACTACGATTCGGAGGAGGGTGACGATTCAGATGAGGATGGCGATGAGGTCTCTTTGGACGGTACGAGGGAGGATGCTAAGAGGGCCAGGAGATGTCCGCCGGTCACATTGAAACTCATCGATTTCGCTCATACGTGGTTAGCCGAGGGGGAAGGCCCAGATCAAGGAGTATTGCATGGGCTTAGGACGTTGAGAGAGCTGGTGAACGGTCGGAGAGCTCAAGTGAGACTATCTTTGGAGACTAAGCTAGAACAAACGCTTTCGCCAAGCACGCATTCCACAGATGCGGCTGGGAGCGACGAGAGCGCCGGCAATCCGCAAAGCACAGAAGGTGGCGCGGGCGTCACATCGGCAGTAATATGATAGAGACTAAGTAGCATTATTATGTGGTAGATGCTTATTGCTGGAATCTGATCTGATCGGTTGTAGATTGCAAGTAACCGATAATGACGTCTCGACGAACCTTCTCTACCTAAAATTCCAACTGTCAATTTCATGATGCGATGCCAGTCTATCATCCCCTATGCTCTCCGTTTCTCGGCACTTCAGGATCCTACTCACTTCCAGAGCAAGGTCACTCACATCTCCGATAGTCAGCATATCACCAATCACTCGTCGGACCATGTCAACAGCCGTCAACGGCGGAGTTGAGACTCCACTCAAAAACGTATTGAGTAAGAGCAAGAGTCCGTATTTGCTACAACACAAGGACAACCCCGTCGCCGTGAGTGCGCCTCCAAACATCATCGCACGATCCTACGTATCAGCTCACCAAAGGATTATTGGATGACAGTGGCAAGAGTTCACGCCTGCGACTATCGACTTGGCTAAACGACTGGACAAACCCATTTTCCTGTCTTCGGGCTACTCGGCGTGTCATTGGTGTCATGTCCTCGCGCACGAGAGTTTCGAGGATGCGCAAGTGGCCCAAATGATGAATGACTGGTTTGTCAATATCAAAGTGGACAGGGAAGAGCGGCCGGATGTCGATAGACTCTACATGAGTTATCTCCAGGTGGGCACTTTGTTCATCGCTCAGCCGTCTATTGTGAGGGTGATAATCAAGCTTATGTTCACATGTTCAATACTCGATTTTTAGGCAACGTCGGGAGGAGGCGGATGGCCCATGTCTGTCTGTGAGTCGATATACCCTTCAGACACGACATAAACGCAGGCATAAAATAGAAACTAACGTCAAGAACTACAGTCTTAACACCGAACCTCGAGCCGTTCTTCGCGGGTAAGTCAGTCAAGCACTCACCAGTTCCCAAGCTGATATGGGTATGGTCGCAGGAACGTACTTCCCACAATCGCGCTTCCGGTCCTTGCTGGCGCGTATTCACGAGCTGTGGGAGGACGAGCGGGAGGAGTGCGTCGCCATGGGCCAAGGAGCCATTGAGAGTCTGCGGCAGATGGGCGGGGAGGGCGTGAGTTCACCTCTGGCCCATACCCAATTCCATACGCTGACTACGCCGCTGACTGGCGCTGACCCGCAGTCCGCTCGAGTCCCTGGCACGCTGGACCAGATCATCTCCACCTCCCCCGAATCCAAGATCTACACTCAGCTAGTACGGCAACACGACCCGCGTTTCGGGGGGTTCGCAAACGGCGGCGCGCGATCCAGGGGACCAAAATTCCCAAGTTGCAGCTCCACGCTCGAACCGCTTGCTCGACTAGCGTCTTTCCCGCCTTCGGAAAACTTTGCGGGAGGTGCTGACGTACAGCGCGTATCGCGGGAAATGGCTGTTAAGATGTTGCGAGGGATCTGGGAGGGTGGAGTGCGCGACTGGGTGGGAGGCGGGGTGGCGCGGTATAGCGTGGATGAGAGATGGGTCGTGCCGCATTTCGAGAAGATGCTGTGAGTGTCACGACTCACAAGTCGCATGTCGCTCTCTACTCATGGGATAGATGCTAACCCACATCACTTGTAGGTATGACCAAGCACAACTCGTCACTGGGGCATTGGACTTCGCCCTCATCTCCAACCCGGCACTAGCCGAGGACGCAAGCGAGCGCGACGAGTTGATCAAAGACCAAGAACTATGTTTCGACCTAGCTGCGGATATCCTGGAGTACTCGATCCGAGATCTACTCTCTCCAGAAGGAGCATTCTGGAGCGCAGAAGATGCCGACTCGGCTCCTGCACCTGGAGCCAAGAAGTCCGGTACGTCCTTGCTCATCTGACAATCCAGTGAATTCTGGAACTGACCGTCCGTGCTATTGATGCAGAGGGCGCGTTCTACATTTGGGACAAAAGCGAGATCGACGAGATCCTGGGAGGAGACGCGAAACCGTTCAATTACTTCTTCGGCGTCAAGGCGGACGGTAACGTCGACCCGCAACATGACCAACACGGGGAGATGACAGGAAGGGTGAGCTAGCTATTTCACTCTGAGATGCTAGACACACTATCCGCTTACTCGTCGTGATCATCTAGAATATCCTGCATCAAGCGCGTTCGTATGTTACCGTCGCCGCGAAGTACGAGACTACGGTCGAAGAAGTCAAGCGCATAGTCAAGGAAGGGTGCGAGAAGCTCAAAGTGAGAAGGGACGGCCGGGAACGACCTGGTCTGGACGATAAGGTGAGCTTTGTCTAGAGCCCATCGCCACATTTGGGAGTTACAAGAGCTGACCCGACTGACTTTCAGATATTGACGGCGTGGAACGGCCTGATGGTATGTCCAGCATGACACGGACCACAACTCGGTTGTACTGGAAGCTGATGTGTACCACAGCTGTCCGCACTCGCCAAAGGCGGCACGCTGCTTCCAGACTCGTACCAAATCAAAAGCCGTTGCCTTGAAGTCGCAGAAGGAGTGATCGGCTTCATCAGACAGCGAATGTGGGACGCTGAAGAACGGACACTCGCGAGAAGCTGGAGAGAGGGTAAAGGTCCCGTAGGCCAGACGGACGATTACGCCTTCCTCATTCGGGGTGAGTCACATTTTGCTCTCTCACCTCGCCGACCATTCTTGAGCCGTGCATCAAGTATCGAGGCGAATACTGAAGTTCCATATCCTTATCCCTGTAGGTCTGCTGGACGTATATGAAGCCACAGGTAAAGAAGAGTATGCCCTATGGGCTATCGAGTTGCAGGAGAGGCAAGACGAGTTGTTCTGGGACGATAAGGCCGGAGGGTACTTTGCCAGTGCCCCCGACCCGCACGTCCTCGTACGGATGAAAGAGGCGCAAGTGAGCGGAACTTCATACCATCAGCGAAAGCACGTATGGCCCGCTGACGCAGAGCAAACAGGACTCGGCCGAACCCTCCGCGACTGCCGTATCGGTCCATAACCTCTCTCGTCTATCGTTACTCCACGCAGACGAGTATGAGAAATACGAGAAACGGGCAGAGGAGACGTATTTGTCTTTGAGCGAGGAGCTGAAGCAGATCCCGCGCGCGTTCGCGTATAGCGTATGTGGGCTGATGGACCTTCAAAAGGGGTATCGCGAGGTGAGCCTGGGCTCTGCACTCTGCACTCTGCGCTCTGCAATCACCATCGAAGGACTGATGTACTGACGTTGTCTACTCCGTTCTGTTCGCGTGATAGGTCATTGTCATTGGCCCAACATCCAATTCGACAACGCAGACTATGCTGTCCATGGCGCGAGCGACGTATAGCCCGAACCAGCTGCTCATCCACCTCGATCCGTCAAGGCTGCCGGAAAAGATAGGAGCGAAGAATAGCGTACTGAAGAGCTTGATTGAGAGCGTTGCGAAACTGGATCAGGCTCAGGATCAAGTCAGTATACGAGTCTGCGAAGGTGGGGTATGTGGGATGCCCGTGACTTCGGTCGACGAAGCGAGGGAACTCCTTGGTCTGCGCTCAGAGTCATAATACTTGATATCTCGCTCTCGCAATAGATGTTCACTGTATTTATACATCGCTGAAAATGTACACTAGCACATCTGACTTGTCTATAATGATCAATAGTGCTATATAGCCAAAAACCCAAAACATCGTTGATTGTCGTTCGTCCAATGTCCATGACACTCATACCATAGCCCAAAACATATCTTCTCGCAAAACTCTATCATGTGCCTAGTCGCGGTCGTACTAGCCTACGGCGCAGCCGTGGGAGCAGCGATGAACGCTGTTGTCGACCCAGAGACCAGATCCCTCTTGCGCGTCGCTGCTGACGCCGCTGCCGAGCCTGTGCAGAGCGCTGTGGGGAGGAAGCTGGTCGCAGTGGCATTGTACTCGCTGCGATTCCCAATGGACAGTGATGCAATCAGCTCATGGCCTCGCTATCGATCGATCGAGAGTGAGGCAGAGAGGCAGAGAGGCAGAGAGAGATAGACGTACTCTGGATAATCACACCCTTCGACCCTAGTCCACCCGCCTACATCGTCACTGGAGTACGCCCAGCCGTCGCCCACCGTCGCATTGGCAGGATGACTTGCGGTTGGCAAGACTATCTTGCTCCCCGTCTGAGTGAGAGTGGGGAACAAGGCGATCTGGGCAGAGGTGAATGACGGTCCCATTGACGTTGGTGGCCAGACGGAGTGCAGAGCTAATTCAGTGGCGTTTATCGTTGGTGTAGCTGTTGACGCTCCTGTTGCGGAGGAAGGGTATGTGCCGCCGAACTATCACGATCCGGTGTATTGTCAGCATGTTGCGTCCCCTTTATCGGCGACGTGCCCTCGGAACATGTTTCAGATAGTCAAACTCAACGCACCTGGTCGCCCGACACTCCGATACCTTTGCAGTACCCTCCCGCAACTCTCGGATCAGTCGGCATCCAACCCTCGTCCAAGCCCAACTTGTAGTGCCACATGGGACTGGGTGCGTATCCATACTCTGTCGAAACGCCAATCTTCCATGTCCAGAAGAACCAGTTCTGCAGGGCGTCCATATTGGCCATAGTGTACTCCTTCATACCGGCTTTGAACTCGTCGGTCCAGTACATCCATTCTTCGAATGCCGAGCAGTCTCCATACCCCGCCGCAGTGTACGCTGAGACAGAGTCGACGCCATCGAGCCATTTCCCGCAATCGTTGATTGCGTTGGACCATTCGCCGCCAAATGTAAGACCGTAGTTTGTACTGGAATCGTTCGTGCCTCCGCCCCACCCACAGACCGTGCTGGCTAGAACACTATGGTTGGACGTTTCCGGCGGTGTCGTAAATGCGAGATAAGGATGTTGGTCCAGTGCACTGCCATTTGGCGTTGTCAGCATTCGGCGGTATTGAAATCCTTATAGACGCCAAGCGACTCACAGTCGATCAGCACCAGACAAGAATCCTTCCCACGCAGCCACGCCCAAGAATCCCTCGTGCATCAACAGGATTGGACCATTGCCTGCGCCGTAGCCAGTGATATCGCGAACAAGCTTGTATGATTGGTAGTAGCTGCAATGGAGCGAGTTAGCATGACGGCTCTCCTGACGTGAAGAACCCGTTTAAGGACAACTTACAATGACGATAATACCTCTTTACCGATAGTAGCTGCTTCAACCTCGTTCACCAAACCCAAGCTGCACGAATCGTCAGCGACTCATGCTGTTGCCAGCGATACCACCGGCAACGTGACTTACAGAGGCACGACCTGCGTGATGCCGTCTTGAGAAATGAACTCTGTAATTGTCCGAATATGTTCCAGAGACCGTTGACCATTGGCGAGACCCATCACACCATACATCCAGTTGATCACGCCCGCGCGACCAGAATGGTTCCATCCGTTCTGCGAACCTACGAAGCGGTTTAGCACCACACGTGTCGTCGATGATCAGGCGCCTCACCTGGCAAGGCATGGAAGTCGAGCAGGATACGAAGTCCGTACTTCCTTGCCCACGATATGGCTTTATCGAAGTATCTAAACTCGAATCGTCAGACTAGACATCACGCTTGGAAACGCAAGAATACTCACGTCCACGATACCTGAGAAAGGTATGGCTCTCCATCTATAGTTTCGATCGCCCAATAACCGAGGGAGATTCTGCGCACATCGTCAGCGGCGAGTCTCACAATCATATGATGTATGACCCACCGAACATAGTTGAGACCCGCTCCTGCAATTTGGGCAAAGTCCATTTCGGTCTGCAGGACAAGGCATCAGGCACTTCGACCCTGGGAGGATGCAGATCCGACTCACGATGAAAGTCCTGTAATGCTCCTCCATTGCCGTGGCAAGATCATCGCCCATACTACGAAGAGTCAGTGAAATATCGTTGGTCGCTGTCTATCGACTCACGCTTGGCACAACGTGTACTCGTCGACAGCTTTTGGTGTGGAATTGTAGTACTGCTCATAGAGTGCTGGTGCGATGAAGGCTGTGTGACACGAGGGTCAGTTGAGTTCAGGACGAGCGATCTATTGAGAAATCCTGGGCACGTACGTTCCGTCACCAGCCATCCGCCTAGATTGACACTATAGCATCGCGTCAGTGCCGCCTCCGGACAACAATGTAAGACGCAGCTCACCCTCGAACGATATGTTGTCCCCATCGCCAGTCCTCCAACAAGCTTGGACTCCAGCTCTGCGCTCGGCCGGATACCTAGATGAGTGTGATTCGTTTAGTAGAGCACAAATCATTGGGGTAGCGAAAGTCAGCCCACGGACACGCAATACGCACATGATACGGATTATACGGGTCCTGAGCCCAAGTGCCTCCAAACGAATTGTTGTACAAGAATGTGACTCCGAGATCGGTAGTGACGGTAGACTGATCCTTGCCGCTGCCAGCGGTGATGTTCGCGTTCCAGTCTGACGAGGTGCTGGTCTTTGTTGTGCTCGATGATCCGGTGCTGCTTGATGACGACGATGATGTCGAGGAAGATTTGTGTTGGGTCGCGACGACGACTCCGACTGCTATGCCTGCTACGACGACGAGGGCGATAGGTACACCGAAGAGCAACCATCTCCTCTTCGCTTTGTCTCTTGGGACGCAACCTCGGGACTCCTTGTAGTCCCTCTTGCGTTTACTGGACTTGCCGAGGCCCGACGGTGGCTTGGTCGAATAAGGATTCATGAGGGTCGGCGCGAGGTACTGGGTAGAGCCGAATTGGTTGGATCCAAAGCCAACCTGTCTGTCAGAGGTAGGGTTGGAGGTGGACCCAAGAGGATCTTTCTCTGAAGCGGAGAAGTAGCCGGGCGAGTCTAAGGGCGTAGCTGCGCCAGAGCCAGAGCGCGAGGGGGAGATGGGCGTGTGGCCGGGATCAGGGCTGGAAGGGTACGAATCAAAGTCTTCCAGGTAAGCGTGGGTCGGCGAGAGGTCGTACTGTGTACATCGAACAGTGATAGTAATAGTAATAGAAGTACAGTAACAAGCCAGCCATGTCAGCGCGCTGCACAGCCGTATTGAATCTCAGATATGAATGAATGAATGGAAAGGGATGGGAAGGGAAGGGAAGAAAAGTTGCGTTGGTCATGGTCACAATGCGAATGCGCATGTGAGCTTGATGGCTGTTATTGCTCAACTTTCCACCGGTGTGATGTGCCTTGATACACGGATCATGGAATACAGATCAAACACTGCCCCGCACACCGCACTGATGGTCCGCAGCGGTGCTTGTTTCAAAGGACCCTTGATCGGCACACCGCGTAATCCGCAACGAATGCACTGATGCACATTGGAAAGCACGAGAGAAGAAAGTTGGAGAATAGCTGGGCGGACCGAGAAGGAGGAAGAGCAGAAATGGGAACCCACCTCATCATAACCCGTCGCAGCGGGGATATCCAGACCCAGTGACCCACTCGCTCTGCCTTTCCTCCACTTACTAGCCAACGTCGACCTCTTGTTCGACGGCGTAGGCGTAGCCGTCCTCGACTCTCCACTTCCACCTGCCCCAGCGCCGAATTCTGTAGTCGGGGATAACGATGGTGATGGCGAGCCATACCGGTCCGGCATAAAGGCCAATTCAGGCGAGCGGGGCATGGGCGAGGAGATCTCGAGTGTCCGTCCGATGCCTGATCGGCCTAAGCTGCTTTGGCCTGCGGCGGACGCGGACGCAGAGCGCGATGGTGGTGCCATTGTTCTTCCTCTATTCTGGCTTTGTTCGCGTGTGTTATAGAGCGCTCAATGAGTGATATCAACGATGAGCGATGAACAAGTAATGATGAACGATGAACGATGATATCAGCATAGATACATGTCTATATCGCATGTCCATCCCTCGAGCAGCACCACGTTGGTGACCCACGATCCATAGCCCAGCTCGAACTCTGTTCATACGTGATACGTGATGCGTGGTGAACAACAGTCAAAGCAAATTGAAATCTCCCATCCAAACAACGCCTCGCTCACGCTCGTTCCTTGTGCCTTCCACTCAACCCTGAATGGAAGAGTAGATCGTTTCTCCGCTTCTCCCCTCTCTCTTGATATCCGCAATTTCGCAGTCTGACAGAAACGCGTCTTACTCATTTCGAGAGCAACCTTGTTACGAAATCCATGTTACCTGCGACGCGTCTCTTGGCATCGGCACAAATGCATACAGCACGACTCCAGCACGTGCTTACACATCGATCGAGAATGGGTGCTCACATATGCATCTCATCCTGTAGTTCGATACACGATACGATATACGATGACGCACCATGCTAATATTGTCCTTGATGCTACTTGCCCACAATCAGAAAAGAGAAGATATAGAGTCCATTGCTGAGCTATGTCACTACCGCTCTCAGAGCAACACCCATGCACCGCCAATGACTGCTCCAGCGACGGCCGCGACCGATCCAACGAGCCTTGCTGATGACACTCCGGCCGCACCAGCAGAGCTCGACTGTGCGGCGGTAGTACTTGAGCTCGCCGCACTGCTGCTTGTACTGCTGGCTGTCGATGCGCCCGACGCGGCAGTCGGCGTGAACACGCCCCCACTGACTTCTGCCGCGAGACATGATTCTGCCGCCGTGGATGCGTCGGAAGCGGTGTTCGGTGCTAATGACCAATTTATTATCAGCATTGCCTGGAAATGGGTCAAGGTACAAGGTTGCTCACCGGTTTTACTTAAAGTCGCATTCCCGGCGAAATCGCAGCTGGTGCTGACGGGATTCGACTCGTAATACGCTGACATGGCATAGTCAAGTTTGATAGCGGGAGAGCAGAATGATAATGCGCCGTAAACACCAGTAGTGCCGTTACCTCCGATCGTGTCGCACGATGCCGAGGCACCTGAAGAACCAAGAAGAGAACATGTGTAGCTGATCGAGCCCAAAAGAGTATCAGCGACTGCAGTTGCACGATGTCAAGTCGACTCACTCGGTGAGGAGGCCGACAATGGTTGGACTGTTCGCGCTCGACTGATACAGCACACACGCCAAAGCATTGTTGTAGATACAGTTGCAGACGCTCTCGTCAGGAGTGGGAGGCAATGTGGTGCTTGCGATTGCGTTTGAGGGACATGTAAAGGTGCTTGTAGTGACGGACGACTGGGCGGGCGAGTTGGGTCCGGAAGTCGCGTTGTACTGGGCTGAGAGACGAGTAAAGTCGTCCGACGTGGTCACAGTGTCTCCATCGCTTGAGATGGTTACCATACCGTAGCCATCAGACGTAGGGAAGTAGGAGAACGCAACGCCGCCGCTGAAGACGTCTGAAACTGGGGACGAGAACATCGCTGGGACTTCTGTCCAGAGCCTGGGCGGGCTGGTGATGCATCCGAATTCGGACATGTACACGGGGACCGTCAAGTTTGCGAAGCCGGCTGTGATGCTGTCGTAGTGGGACGTAGTCAAGTTTTCGTTACCGCACCACTCGTAGTTGTTGAATCCTGCAAAGCAGAGTCAGCTCAAAGCTGTGGCTCGAGCATTGGAGTATAGTAACTCACCATAGAGGTCCACTGTGAGCGATTCATCTCCACAAGTCAAGTACTCTGCAACGCCATTTCTGAAATCTGCGTCGCCGTCCGTCGCCGAGTAACCAACAAAGGCAGTCGAGTTGACGGATTTGAGGTACGCCTTGATGTCTCGTGCCGCTGCTTTGATGTAGGCTGTAGCGCAGTGTGACATGTCGGTCAGACACTCCTTCAACAAAATCGCGAGGACTACTCACGCGCGGCATCGGTGTTCACATCTCGGTTGATGACCTCATTACCTACGTTGAAACTGAGGACATTGTCGTAGCCTTTGAACGCGTTAATGGTCGTGATGAATTCGTCGAGGAGGTTGGTAGTCCAT
The DNA here is from genome assembly GCA_026538355.1 of Cryptococcus sp. GC_Crypt_5. Taxonomy (NCBI): domain Eukaryota; kingdom Fungi; phylum Basidiomycota; class Tremellomycetes; order Tremellales; family Cryptococcaceae; genus Cryptococcus; species Cryptococcus sp. GC_Crypt_5. The sequence goes on from JALPBZ010000013.1 coordinate 54,044, forward strand.
GCCGGACTGGCCCGGTCGATGCTACCATTCAGCGGCAGCCCCAGGTCGAGTCTGCAGTCGAGTGGACGAATGATGAGGATCAGCCGGGAACATGAATATGAGAAATTTGTGGCAAGCCGAAGTAGACTTGTACTCACAAGACGTAGATACCAGCATCGCTAAACGTCTTCATGCAATCATCATGATTCAAACTGGCATTCACAGAGTACACTCTGACAGCGTTCACGCCCAACTGTTGCAAATAGGGGAGATCTCTCGTACAGTTCGCCGGCGCCGAAAGAGGGTCGTAGTACGAGGACGGTTCGGGGAAACCTCCGTTGGCGGAATTGGATTCCGAGGTGGCGGCTAGCTGTCCTTCAGGCTGATACGCTACGCCCTTGATGAAGAAGCGGGTGCCGGAGGGGTCGTATAGGTATTTGCCCGTTCGTGTTATTTGCGGTAAAGCGTGAGTCAGCGCGAGGAGCGGGAGGCCCAGGAGAGCGGAAGAGAAGAGCCGCATTGCGGATCGCCGTGCGGAAGATGGAAAGGAAGATGGCGTTGGTTACGCTGGTCGTCTGATTGATCGTCTCCGCGTCAAGCACGTCGATGAACGATGGGTTGGAGGTATTTGTAGGTAGAAGAGACGTCGCTATTCGCGCCGCTGGTACTAGAGATCGATCTGGTTTATCCGATCAATCGCCGTTATTGTTGAGCTGGTGATGGGTGCACTGGTGATAGCGAGGAGAAGAGATTGGGGAGTGGGTTGACAAAGTATATGTATCCCCTCTATACCTCGTAAAGCGAATAGAGGAAAGCTGTGTTAGTGTTAACGGATGAATACCGTAAACATCATTCATTCCAACACACACGCATACACAAAATAATAACGCACAGACCGTACCACACCATACCATACGGTTAATCAGGAATCAGGAATCAGGGCCATCACGTGAAGTATGATTAACTGTGTAACTGTGGCGGTAAAAAACAACAATGGGACCCCGCTCAGTTTGCCCGCTGCTCCTGCTCCTGCACCTACAGAGTTGGTAGTTAGTCATGCTTGTTGCTGCTGCGCCTGACGCCTGACACCCCACCTGCGGATGGCTTGGCTTGTATCCTGGCGTTGTTTCGGGCTAGCATTGCATCGCATAGTAACGCATTGCATTGCACAACATAGCATAGCATAGCATCGCGCTTATTCAAAGCATCGCATGGCGTCTCTTCATCAAGCATATAGTGCGGCTGCACCGTCCGCCTCCCTGAGCCCACCTGAGACACTCACTACCTTACCTACTTCTTGGTCCATACATCCGCAACAAACTCCTCGATATCGCGCCACAACTCTTCGGGCTTTTCTAGCGCCGCAAAATGACCTCCGTCCTTGTGTTCCTTGGACCAAACGAGGTTGGTCTTGGCCTTGACCCAATGCACGGGCGTCGGCATCAGTTCTTTAGGGAAGAAGCTGTACCCTGTCGGGATACTTAAGACTCCGTCATCTGCTCCAGGGAGGTGTCGGAGCGCGCCGTAGTTCTACCAAAGCATACATCATCAGTTATCGACTTCGCTTCTACGGTACAACCTGGAGACTCGGAGACGCGGAGACTCACGTAGCGATACGGGTAGATGGAGGTCGGGTACGTGTCGGTAAACCAATACAACGAAGTGAACGTCAGGATCGTCTCCAACGACGGACTCTCGTCAGACCAGCTGAGGTACTTCTCCCCGATCCACGCTAGCAAGCTGAGAGGGTTTGAGCCTATGGCCAAGCCGACAGTACTCGGTCTCGTGCCGTGTTCCAGCGCGTAGCCGAATCGCTGCATTGCCTCGAGCTGATCTGACGCTTTTGGGACAAAGTTTTCCGCCTCGGGCACGCCCTTGGGCGGGAACAGCTCGCCATAGAAGTTGATGTGAATTGCTACAATCAAATGACGACTGGTTGATCAGCATCCAGCACAATGCCAGCGAAGTAGTGGTGCGGACGGACCTTTGCACGAAGGGTAATCTTTGCCCAGCTCAAGACTGAGTCTACTGCCCAGATCGCCTCCTTGGGAGATATACCCGTCCCCAAAGCCTAGTCCTTTCAGTAAGGAATCGAAGAGGTAGGCCACATCTTTCATGCTGAACTCCTTATCTGTGGGAGGGGACGACGAGTACAGCCATCCAGGTAGAGACGGGACGATGAGATGGTACGGCAGGTCTTCTTCCGAGTACTGTTTCTGGACTTGCTCCAGTATCGGCAAGAACTCGAGGTACAGCCCTGGCCAGCCGTGGCTCAGGAGTATGGGGATGGCATCTTTTCGTTTGGAGAATAAGGCGGCGAAGTGGATCGTGTATTCCCGCCCGTCGGCGTTGGCCACGCGCGTAGTGTACGTCGGCACGGCATTGATGCGTTTCTCCTGCTTTCGCCTGGATCCAAGCGTAATGGCATCAGCGTCCATTCTGAGCACTCACTCATTCGGCTGGAGAGAATGATGTACGCACCAGTCAAACCGCTGCCATTCCTCCCGCGCAGCAGAGAACCACTCCCGCGTGATCCCGAAGTACCGCTCCTGATCCTTCTCCGCATTGAGATTCTCAAAAGTCTCTTTGGGTACGCGGCCAAGCTTGAGGAGGGTCTTGAGCTCCTCGATGTCTGATTCTGGGACGGAGAGGGTGAAGGGGTCGAGGGGGATGGACGGTTTGTGCGGTGGTGTAGTGTACGCCATGGTAACTTTGTCTTCGCTTTCGATTTGGTCTGTGTTGGGATTTGAGAGGAAGTGTTGTGTTGTTGTTCAAGAGAGGAAGTGCTATGTCGCTGTTCGAGAGACGACTGCGATGGGTTTTATACGTGTATAACTTTGATGCTTCCTATTCGTATATGACTAGATTTGACTAGATATGACTAGATATCAGCAATGTCAGCGATATCAGCGATATCAGCAATGTCGCCATACGCTTCTTCGGAGTGATTGATAAGCTGTTGAAGATGTTGATCACGACAATGCTTGATAAGCAGAGATTGCACACTAACAATACAGTTGATTGGTGCATTAGTCAGTTAGTCGGGTGATACCAGGTACCTGGTGACTGATCGTGACGTCACCTTGACTAACCCAACTGACCACCTGGGGGCAGAGCGCACGCGGCGAATGATTGCTGACGGCGTGATAATGCTGCATGCCTCTGCCACTTGCAGAGCGTGCTAAGAGGCCCAGGGTGGCAGCGCCATCACCAGGCTCATCTCCATTGCTGCTGCTGGATAACATGGTGTACACCGTGACCGCTGACAAAGCATGAAAGACGGGCTGGAGGACCATACGGTTGAAAACAGATAACCACGTGTCTACCGCGTGTCTTGTGCGTTTCCGTTCCAACCGGCTCGCTCGATCGATTTAAAGGACAGAGCGATCCGATCGATCTGCAAGTCCAAGTCTGAGTCTGCGGCTCGCCATGAGACTTTCCTTTCCTTTCCTTTAATGGGCAGTTTAGTACTACTGACTGTATAGCACATCGCGTCTCGTTTACATGCCATAATGATCCGCGCATTCAAGCTGCCAGAGACTGCGCTCCGCACTTCGGTTATGACGAATGTGTTTCAGCTGATTCGATTGCATTGCGGGTCATGGCTATGGCTATGCCTATGGCTATGCCTATGGCTATAAGCTATGGAATGGACATGAGATCAAGTATCGTTGAATGTCGTTCGAAGGGCACCAGTACATCTCTCCATCATCTATCCATCCCTGCCTATCTCTAAAGTCAATTCGACCGACACTCAGTACTCGACCTCTTCATCGACGCTATGTCGACCCCGACCCCGACCCCACCGAACCCAACACCGACCGCAAAGAAGATCGTGATCATAGGCGGGGGATTGGCAGGCGTATCAACAGCCTACTTCCTACTGAAATCTCAACAGCTCCCGGCCGACGCGCATATTACTCTAGTGGAGCGCACGGGGATAGCGGCGGGAGCGAGCGGGTCGGGTGATGGGCTTATAGCGCGGAGCAGTTGTAGTGGTTGCTCAGATGGGACGAGCGATAGTGAAAGGGACAGGAAGAGGGATAGGGATGTAAAGAGGGATTTGACGACGATGAGCTTTGCTCTGCACCAGAAGTTGGCCGAGGAGTACGACGGTCCGCGGAGATGGGGACATCAACGGATTCCGTGCTACGTGAGTTGACGTACTGTCTGAGGACACTGTCTCTCTGCCCACTATCTCTGCCTGAGAGACTGTACAAGTAATCTGCGTGATGCTGATCATCTGCTTTCAATCGCAGGAAACACAATTCGATCCAACATCAGACACCACCACCACCACCACATCTCTGAACAACTCCACGCCAAACCCATCCGCGCAACCCCTCGCTCTATCTCATTGCACACCGCCAACTCTCCGCGACTCCGACTTCGAATTCACACCTGCGCACGCCCACGTCGACTCGGCCGCACTCACACGACACTTGTGCTCCGTCTTCCTCAGTTATCCCAATACGACATTACTGATTGCCGAAGCGGTCTCGCTTACTCTTGACGACCCCAGTCCATCTTCAAACGGGAACCAAGGGCGCAGGGTGGGCGGGATGATGGTCCGGCAAGTAATTGCCGGAGTCCAGGAGACCATCCATATACCCTGTGACACCGTCGTGCTCGCACCAGGGATCTGGTTGGGTCCGTTGATCAAGAACCTCTTAGGAGATGAGATCGATATGCAGGTAGAAGGACGGAGAGTCGAGTCGATATTCATACGGCCCAAAGAGAGGATCCCGCCGCAGGCGATGCTTGTCAGATGCAAGGGTCCTGCTGGGGTTGATGGAGAGGACGGAGATGAGCAAGAAGTGCAAGTGGTCTGCAAGCCTGATGAGACGGTTGTACTGTACGTCGCATCTGCATCATCCACTCGCGGGAACAACGCTCAGCTCATATGTGGTGACCACAGCTCAATAACCTCGCCTTCTAGCCACTCACCCCCTGAGACGGCCACGCAGATTACCCCAGATCCAAATACGATTAAGCGACTACTCTCGTTCGCGGGGACATTATCGCCCCTGCTCGACGTCGACCAGGCAGTAGACGGGGCAGAGTTAGTAGGTCAAAGAGCGTACTATACTTCTTCCTCCTCGTCCCCGGGGCGCGGCGGTCGAGCGATCGTGGGGAGTGTGAGTGGGGTTGGAGGGCTTTGGGTTAGTGGAGGGTGAGTCAATCTTGTCTCAAGTATCCCTGATACGCTCGACGTATGAAGGTTTGAGAACTTACCATTGCTTGGCAATCAGCCATGGAACGTCGGGAATAACGAACGGTCAGTCCTCCCCTCTTCTTCTTCTTCTTCTTCGTCTTCGCTGCTAAGGAGATCAACGTTTGCCTCGGCTGACACATCTCTTCGGTTCAATAGGACCAGGCACAGGTCTGGTGCTGTCCGAGTTGATATTGGGTCTGAGAGGAGGACAGCTCTCAGCGGACGTGGAGGGTCTCGCGCCGTAGGCCATGTTCGGAAAGAAAGAGAGAGAGATCCGCATACACCGTACTGTGTTCATCATCTGCATCATATGTATTGTCTATCGCATCGGCAAAGGGTGATCGTGTATTGCCTGCGTCGCGGCTCTACATGCACCGCAGTAGCAGCCCGCCTCGACCCAGAGTCTTCCTCACTATCCAAAGCACATGCCTCCGAAGACTATCTACATAGTCGGATCATGCAGTGAGCGCGTGTGGGTGAAACATGATGATATCGATACATGAGCCATATTGGACAGTAGTAGTAATGATTATGAACAACGTCTGTCTATGTAATTGAGGAAGAGCAAAGCCCGATGAACGAAACTGGGCAACGCAGGAAATGGTCTTCAGTAAAGCTACATCGAGAATACGAGAATGCGAGAATGCGAGAGCGGATACCGGTTATGGGAGTGTCGACGATGGCGATGGCCAAATGAGTATAGATAAGGATGGAGGTATGTACAGGCGGTATAGTAACAGCGGGGTATCGCCAGTGAGATGGAGCGCGAAGGCCCGAGGATATCGAGAGAGATAAGCGAAAGCGACCGATACGCTGAGCAGCAGCGCTGGACGCTGAGATCGAGCGCAGACGCTTAACGGGCGATGCTACTCGGTATCATCCGTTAAGCCGCTTGGCCAAGGCTTTCTTCGCTGCCATTTTCTCCACTACGACGAAGAATTCACAGTATCAGCATAAGATCTGATAAGACTCAAATAACGAGTGGCAATGACAAGTGGGGCGAGAATGATAAGAGGGAGAATCGGCTCGACTCACTGCCACTTTGCTTGAGACCAAACTGGGGACCGGCAGATTGACGTCGTTTCTCCGCGCGAGAGTTTGACAGCTGCGCTTGGATGTACAGCGATTTCTATCGAGGATGATAGCATAGGTAGGATGAGCGACTCTGAAGTATCTGCAATGAAGTAGTCGAGACTCACGGTATACGCGACCAAACCCTGCCTGTATCTGACGATAGCTTCTAATGCCTCGTCTCCCAGATCGAGTTGCAACGTCTGTCCATGGAATGGGCTCGAAGGATTGTCTCCTAATGTCGTAGGCGCCGAAAAGTCTGCTTCTGCATCGCCGCGCACTTTCTTGCCTCCCTCGTCGTCATCTTGCGCATCGTCCTCACTCTCGTCGTCATCGTCGAACACAGTAAGACCGGCATCCGTACGTCCACTTCCTCTTCGACTGGAGCTGCCCGATCCGCCTTGCTCGGATAACGAAGTGATGGACGTTGTCGCCGGCGAGTGATATCGAGAGTGCGAGAGAGATGGGGGTCGGGAATCTAATGATGTGGAAGCGAGAGAGGAAGCCAGCGAGTCGGCCGAGTGCGAATGCGCATGCGAACGCGATTCGTCGAGAGCGGTGTCGCTCTCATTCAGACTTGCTTCTAACGGCGATGGGGACGTGACGATTGCTCTTGAATGAGAAGGCGAAGGGGCTAGTGTCGATCTGGAGTGCGGGATCGAGAGGGGTGGCGTCGATCCTGCTCGCGGAGTAGGTACGTCCTCGTTGGGCAGGTGAGCGGACATATTGATCGCAGAACCGAAATCAGGCATGGCCCCTTGATGCTTCCCCTCCTCCTCGTTCTCACTGACGACATTGCCTTGGGGCTGGTCATCTTGCTCTTGGTTCGCTGTAGACGCAGACGTTGACGAGGACGCGACGGACCCCGCCCTCTTCCTATGTTTCGTCCGCGGCAGAGCTAATGGCTGATGAGCGAGACTCGCCGTTCCGCCTGCTCCAGCACCGAGGGGGCGGACGTATGGCATCGCGGGGTATCAAAAATGGGTATGCGAGTGCGAGAGGCGAATGCGTGATATAGCGATATGGCGATATAGCGATGTTGTGGTGTTGTAAGTATGTATGTGTGTGTGAAATGCGAATTGTTTTCGATGAGAAAGATGACAGTGATAGGCGATGCGATTCGCTTGACTCCTTGGCGGGCGGCGGTAGAACGGGGTTTAGGTTTGGGTTATGCGTGGTGTGTGGTGAATGGTAAGTGATGAATGATGGGTCGACGTGCTGACGAGTTGAGGAGTGACGAGTGGATGAGGTAACGGCAACGGGTATGCTGCGAAGGCAGAGAGGTGCCGTCTATTCTGTCGACTTGGCGCTGCTCTGCAGACTTCAGAGTTCAGGAGGCAAAGGAAGGGGTTTCGAAAGGTATCTCGAGAGGTGCCGAGAGAAGCGAACGATAGTGTAGTGATAGATGTTGGAGAGTAGATGGGAAACGATGAGGATGACGTATGGCACTATCTGGCGTCTGTGTATGTGGGTGTGGGAAAATGGGAATGAATTGGAATAGGAAAAGAGTGGTAGATACGTTATATACGAGAGTAGACGAGAGAGGGATCTGTTCTGCTCATCTGCTCATCTGCGAATTCCAGCTAATCCTATTTGGCACTGTACATCAATTGGTCGTGTGCGTATGCGTGCGCGTTTTCTTTGTGATGTGTGGGAAGCAATAATTGGACCTCTACTTGGAGTAAGACCACAAAGTAGCGAGAGCCCCATGATGCGCAGTGGCGGCGGTCGGATTGGTGCCGGCCCCACACTTGGTGCCAGAGTAGTATACCTTTGTCTCTGTCGATCCTTCGCTATCAGTTTGTCTTACCACCTAGTATTCTCGCTTACCCCTTCTCGCCCGTGGACTCTGCGGTCAGCCCGGCACACGATCCACAGCACCACGGTGGTAAAAAGGTACTTTGGCCATCACGCCCTTGCTCAATGCCGTCATTCTCTCACTCTCCCCAACCCCAGCCCTCTCACGCGTCCATCCCCATCCCCGAGAATCAAGGGAACATGACATCATATCAATTATGCACTAGAAATTTGAAACCGGATTCTTTTCCCTTACTCTTACTCTACCCTTACTCTAAGTCGCATAGTCGCACAGTCGACGTGGCTTGTTTCGCTCAGCAAATCAAATCGGCGTTATTCGGCTCTCACACATTCGTTGTACTCCAGTCAAGTACATGTCCTCATGCACACATGCACACTGCCACACCTGTCGATGTCATATCATTCATCACGCGCGTAAACACTACTACTGCTGCTACCACTACCACCACATGCTCCAGAGACATCCACTTCAATGCAAAGGGTATATCGTGAACAAGCTCAACGCTCATGACGGAAAGAAGAGAAAAGTGTATATGAAGAATGAAAGAATGAGAGAATGAGAGAATATTGTCCGTGATGGAAAGGAAACGTGTTCGTCGTACCCGTACTCGTACTTGTTTCGTGCAGAATGATGCGTAAGTGGGGGATTGGAGGAATGAAGGATCGTAGGAAAGAAGGAATTTCGTGATTGGAGTAAAGAGAGAGAATTGTCTATGTGATGAGAGGCTCGATCCGATACCACTTCACTGGGTTGCTTGTCAAACGCACACCTAGATGACCCCTCCGAAAGGAGCAGAGGATGGAGTGAGGTCGAGGACGCCCTTGAAGATCAATGGCAGGACGACCAACGCCACCAAGATGGCTTGCACGAGAACGTACACGACCGAGTCTACAGTAATCGCGAATCAGTTTCGTGTACCCACCAAAGCTGACATAGCACAAGAAAGCATCGACTCACACTTGAAGACAATCTTCCTTCTTTGACTCCTTTGCCTGAAACTGTAAATGGGAGGGCGGATCTGCTGGCTAGGAGCGAGCCAGAAGAGCATTGTCGCATGCAATCGGTCGAAGTACGGGATCAACATCGGCGGCGTCAACACGAACAAGAGGACTGTAAAGGGAATGCAAACGATCAATATCGTGCATCATCTTTGAAAACTGAGAATGATACTCACGGTGACAGGCAATGAAGTCGGCCGAGTACAGACCCATCTCAATGGTCTTGACGACAAACTCTCGTGCGGGCTGACTGAGCGCATGGGCACCAAGACCACGGTTGAACCAGACACCCTATAAGAAGCAAGATTTAGCGCTGGTACGCAACAGACTTTGTAGCTGACTCACAGTCCACCAAGCCCTGTTGGTCTCATCGTGTTTGAACTCTCGAGAGAGGAAGACAGCGATCAGGATCTTGTAGATACACCTCTGCACGCTGATGACGGCGATGATACCGAGGACCGCATGAGACGTGTCCCAAAGCTCGAGGAACCACAGGAACTCGAAGAAGGCTACCATACCAACAACCGCACCGAAGTGTGCCAAAGCAGCCATGGTAGCACCGAAGGTGTTGGTGTGCGAGTTGAGGCAGGGACCGAGGAACACGGAGATCAAGAAGAGGGTGATGAGCAATGCCATGTTGAAAACAATGGGACCCAGAGCGATGATGGCGATACGCAAAAGACCAGGCTGAGTCTTGCCGTCGACCTTGAACGACTTGACGAACAGGTAGCAGATGACCATGAGTACAGCCAGACAGATAGGTCCAATGATCTCGCCGACGATGATTGCCTTCCATGGTGCTCGAGGTGTGTCGCTGGAGAGTTTCTCGGATGGAAGACCTAATCTCTTGCGCTTGAAACCGGTGATACGCGTTCGAGATAGACGGCAGTATCCAACCCAAGAATTGGCGTGAGTCCTAGAGTTACCTCGTGACATCCATCGCAAGAATTCTCGGTAGTCGATGATGAAATCGGCGAAAGAGAACTGATGAGGGTTGAACAGGAATGGCGCAATACACAGACTGACGACCGTGATCCAGAAGTAGATCAAGTGTGGGACGAAGACGGTCATGGTGATGTAGAGCAACAGCACCAGTGTCCTGATACCGAGGTAGATCGAAGGGCCAGCGAAACGGGAGCTGCGGGTACGATCAGCAAGGCTCCTTAGTGTTGCAGAGGGTGACTTACTAGAGAATGCTGAACGAAATACGCGTAGTGGCGAAACCTCGACCCGTCGCGATATACCTTGCACCACCAAAGGTCAAGTTGTTGAGAATGGAGTGCATGTAGATCTGCGTGGAGAAGACCTCGAAGACTGGCGAAAGGGACAAGAAGTGCTTGCACAGTCGGATGATCGCTCGACCAGCACCGCGCTCGGTAAGTTCTGTGTCATATAGTCAGCAGGCAAACTTCGCATGTCAACGAAGATACTCACCTTGGACGAACAGCGGGACGAATGCGATCCAGAAAACGATGAAGATGGAGATGATACATCGTTTAATCCACTTGAAGACCGGCTGAAGATTGTAGCAACCGCTTTGACCAGCAAGAATGTCGCCCGAAGAGCTGTATTTGCAAACCGACAACTGCTTGTTGAGCGTACCAAGGAAGATCAAAGCAAGCATGAAGACCTGGACCGACATCATGACAAGCTGACAAGAGGTGTCAGCTTGAAATTCTTCGCCACGCGTTTAGACTTACAATATTGTTGATGTGGAAACCTGGGTGACCATAGTAGAATGTCAAGAACCTGTCGATGGGAAGCTGGGTACCGAGATAGTAGTACTCTCGAGAAAGCATTTGTTCACCCATACCGGTACCGATTTTCGTTTGGAAGTTAAGAATGGTGCCGAAACCGAGATCTCTTCCTTTACCACATTGGTAATACTCCGAGTGCTTGATACGTCCACCTCGGCCAAATGCCATCATACCGGCGTAAATGTCTTCGTTCAGATGTAAACCCTTCTGCGCTTTCGATACACCGCCTCGAGTGTTCATGTAGATGGCGTTCAAGAAATCGGGGTGACCGTAATGCAGTTTACCTCCAATGAACGAGAGAGATCGAGCAGCCAAAGTACCAAAAGTTTGCTCCTTTCCGGCAGCGATGTCACCGAGAATACCGATGTTTTCAGAGAAGATATACTCTCTTGCTCCGAGAATGGCAACAGGGTATTTGGTGAAATCGGCATGACCGTTCTGCGCGTAGGGGGATTGGTTCGAGACACGGAACTCTTCGAATTCTCCGAGGACATTTCTAATCTTCAAGCATTCTTCCAGATAGTTGTCTTGATTGGCATCGATGAGTTGCAAGTACTCTCCGCGGTAGAAGACGATAGCATGGTTTTGGTTATCCGATTTACCGTCACCAAGAATAGGGTTACCGGGAAGTTCGATTCTGAACTTGGGCCTTCGTCGACCGTTGGGAAGGATTTCAGAGTGACCGTCAACCAGAGCAGAGAAGATCCTTGCTTCGCCGCCGTCCTTCCTAGAGGGCTCTTCGTCGAGATATGCGATTTGCAAGTCGGGGTACGCGCGAAGCAGGAACTCTGCGTTCTCGTGCTCTTCCTTGTTGAACTTGGAGTATCGCTGCATCGAAACGACGAACTTGAACTTTCTCCTAGCCATGCGCTCTAGTTCTCGCTCGAGTTGATCGGTGTTACCGCCAAACAGCTGAACGACCTCGGGGTTCTCCACACGGTAGAGAAGCTTGATCGCCTTCGAGTAGTTCATGAAGCCGGAAACGGTACGGTATAGAGTCTGAGCACGCAATGACGCCCAGATACGGGTTCGGAGAGTGTACTCGGGCGCGGCGGACTTGAAACCAATGGTGTAGAAGGGAATGTCATCCGCCTTTTTCGACTCGGCCTTCTCGTCACCACTGAAGGGATTGCCACCGTTGTACAGGTTCGACTCTTCGGCCAGAATCTTTGTGTCGCGCACGAAGTTGTCCCACTCGATCGGATGAAGCTGCTTGAGGTATTCGAGGAGAGTCACACGGGTGTTCTGGTCCTCCTCGCGGATAATCTCTCTGAGAGACAGCAAGATCTTCTCGGAATAGTGAGGGACGAGAACGGTGAATGTCGGCATAGCTTCCACAGGAATGGGCTCAGGCATGGCGGTGGTAAGGGATTGAGCGAAGAAAGAGATCCGTCGCTCCGCCTCGCTGCCCTTGGGGAAGAACTCAGCCTTGACACCCTTGTCGCCTTGCGAGATGAAGAAAGCTGGAGCCCGCAGAGTGCGTTTTCCAGGTTGGTCGGACTGAACTTGATGGTAAAGGAGCTTCTGGACGTGCTCAATGGATAGAAGGTGCTCTCTGTACATGGAGATGATGACAGCATTCCAGACTTGAGAGACCAGTACCTATCATGCGACAAGGCAATTAGCCAGACGAACGACACTAGAAAGCGAAAGGCTCACCTTTGGTTTGTACTTGACCTCCATATCCGCAGTAGCCAGTACCTTGGCGTAAATTCTTTTGGGTAGCCTCGCGAAGATATCCCTCCAAGGTGTCCAGATGCTCATGCCGATCGAGAAACTTCTTGCGATACTGAAGATGGTGTTCCAGATGACATACCAAAGGAAAGTGTCCAGGAAGAAGAGCGTAAGATCCATGACGAACATGACAGCAAGAGCGAAGGATGCCTGATTCGTACACAGAGCGTTGCCGAAATACTTGTCACTACAGTTCTGGACCTTCATGCCGACCATGACTTTGATGGGATCACGGAAGGAGAGTGTCAAGAAGAAATAAGACTCGGTAAACTTGCAACCGAAAATGAGCGTCCACAAAAGTAACGATGCGGCACGAGCGTGCCTGCCAAGGGCTGGGTATGAAGCCGTAAAGGTCTGATTGGCGAGATACTTGCGGCTTTTGCCGGCTACCCGATCGCCAAACATTCGGCCCGAAGGAAGAATTGCGAATGCAGCGGTAGCGGCGACAGAGCAGCCAAATTGAACGACACCAAGGATAAGCGATACGTTGCTTGTCTGGTTCCAGAAGGCGATGTAGATCGACGGGCCACCAGTAATAGCCAGAATAATGAGCAAGAATATCAACCGCCGAGTGAGGTGCGAGGTGTTGTTCCAGGTCGTAGGAATGTAGCTGAATTCGGCAAGAGTAGCCGCAATCATGATGAGGGTCGCGACAGCGCCACCAAGAGCCGTGATGGACCACGCCATTGGCGTCGTCGCACCGGTAGAGCCGGACTTGTGGTATATCGATGGGGCGTTGTATGCGCTATGCCAACCGTCAGTTTAATGCGACCGCCACAGCATGACCGCTTGGTTCGACTCACGTGTAGAACCAGAAGACAGAGATATGGAGAACCCAAATACGATTGAAGTTGACCAGAAGATGGAAGAAAGACCGCTTTTCCAAGTAGGTCTTGAAGAAGACCTTGGTCCAGTCAATCCGGTCAAACTTCATGAAACGCTGGGCAGGAGCGATATCCACCAGTCGGCTCTTATCGGTGAGGATGATCTTGCTGATACCCTCGGGGTACCAGAAAAGCTGATTGACATCGTCGTAACCGATGGTCTGGTCATGGTCCCGTTCTCTCTTGAGGAATTTGCCGTCAATGACCTCGTATCCTTGATCTCGCAAGAACTTGTACAACGGTTTGACAACCGCTCGTAGGTATAAGCCCTCTGGCACAGCCTCCACTCGGTTTTGACACTCGGGTGATCGGTAGTAATCGTCTGCGCATTTGAAGATGAAGCAGAGACACTCCGGCATGAATCTAACTTGAGCTGCCTCGCCCCAACACAGCAACCATAATGCGACTTGACGAAGACGGTCGTATTGGGACATGTTGTTCATAGCGGTCCTCCATCGGTTGGTAGCGGAGTCCAAAGACTTCTCCTGCGCGGTGGCAGGGGCAGTCTTACCCTTGGCGGCTTTGCCTCGACGGGCAACAGAGCGGACACGCGACAGACCTGGGTTTTGGACGGAACCGATGGCGTCGTCCAAGTCGAGTTGGGCAGCAAAGTACCACTTGCGATAATTGGCGTGCTCGCCACCAATGTAGTCAGCGTGAAGGGTAAGGAGAGCCTGGTTGGGGGACATCCGAGAAGCCCTGGAATCGAGTTGGATCATGAGGAAGTCGTAAACGTTTCGCGAGGAGTCTGTAAAATAGTCAGTAATGATCGATCAAGCAGAAAAAGCAAACGGACCCTTCTGGAATCCGAACTTGTTTGCCAAATCAATCAGGACGTCCTCGATTTCCTCCTTGGATAGAGGGATGTTGGCTTCTTGGGTCCATGCGGGCTAGAGAAGGAATCAGTCGTGCATCTGATCACCTAAGTAGTCCACTCACGTATGGCTCGCGGACACGGTGCCCGTCTTTACTACCTTCTGTGAAAGTAGGTGTAGACGCGCGTGAAGGCACATAACCTCCCTGGCCGTGATAGTCGGATGATTGGTAGTTGTTGTCTGCTGCGATGTCAGATATTTGACGCAAGGCTGTCTAGATGTTGACGTACCATTTTGACTCCAACCGCTCTCGCTCGCCCAGGTCTCTCTGCCCATGCCACCACCCTCCCAGCGACCGCCCATTTCTGGTTCGTTGTCGTAGTAGGGTGCATATTGACCACCTTGGCCTGGGGGAGCTACGCCTGCACCACCTGCTCCTGGGTTGGGTGCGTTGGGGTGAGCGAAGGCGTTTCCACCCGGGAATTGCTGGGCGGTGTCGTACGGAAGAGGCGGGGCATTGTTGAAAGGATCGGAGGAAGAAGTACTCGAGTATTGAGAGGGGTTCTTTTTGGGAAGGGGTGGCGCGTTTGGGTACGACATGTCGAGCGGAGCTAAGCGTGTAGAAGCTGCGTGAGCGATGTTGACACGTTCACTTCCAAGCTGCTATGCCGAAGTGGTTCGTTGAGGAAAGGGCGAGTCGTCGCCGCTCAAATCAAAGCCGCGCACGAGGCGGCAGCGTGTCGAATGCTGACGCTGCAGCGAGGAGCGGGGGGGATCGGATGGGAATAGAAGGAGCGTGTGATCGAGCCGAGAGTGTGGATGAAGAAGATATCGAACGGGAGAGCTGACGAAGAGAAAGATAAAAGGTCGAAGTACACGATAGCAAAGGAAGGACGATTGATGGTGCTATTCAAATTGCATTGCTTGGAGAGTGTCTGTGTGTATGCTGGTATGCTGTGCTTTTGTTGCGCGTCTCTACGAGTTCTTGTGAAAAGGGTAAAGGAGCAGAGGGACAAGTTTTCATAGGGGCATAGGGAAACTGGGGGGAATTACAAAAGGGGATTCACCGCGCTAGAGGGCAAGCCCCTGATTTGAATACCGGATTACAAACAACCCGTTCCCTGAGGTTACAAGTGGTTTCTAATCACGAGTCAGTTCGATCCTAATTACACGTCCGACGCAGCAAACACTGCATGCTGCGCGTCTGCGATCTGTAACCATCCTATATGCATATACATCTAATACTACCGACACTCGCAGCAGCGGTGTTCACTTGGCATTCTCAGCGTATGGGAACAACCGAGCTCGCCTCCTACGCGAAGGACGACGAGGCGAGTGGAACTCGAGCAGGTGTCCGTAAACACCATGCACCGCCCCTTGACAAAACGAGTAGGCCTGACACGATGACGTTGTTTCACCTGTAAACCTGGAGAAGAGGAACAAAAAGCAAAACAAAACAAACAATGCAATTCTCAAGCGGCGATTGCCGGGGATATTGGCGTGGTGCAAGAGTGAAACGCCAAGTGTGGCACTGTCTCTCTGCTTCTTTCGCCTCCACCTCCACCACGCGTTTCTGGATCACTCGTCAAAACAGTGCATCAACCGTTTCCAGTGTGGTATACATACTTCGTAGACAACGCTGCACTAGTACCACAGAACATCATCAAGGATGGCACTCGTTGCTGCTTTGGGAGGCTGGGACGCTCCGTCTACTTCCGCTCAAGGCGCTCAGAGGTATGAGCGATTGGCCACCGTAAGTCCACACCGCGATGTCCTGATGACACTAACCTACAGCATGACCCGTTGTGCAGGCAATCAGAATAGCCAGAGAGTACCTCTTCCCGCGAGATGTCGATGCGACTCGATCAGCTAGCAAAGCAGGTGAGCTTAAAGCTCACAAGCTGTATGCCGCCACACTCACTGATGTCGTCGTAGAGACACCCGAGATCGCAGCTGCGTTCCAGCTCGTAATCCAAGAGGGCCGCAGCCAAACATTATACAACGATTTCCTCGGTATGTACCCTCCTCCCGCCCAAGCGTTCATTTCTGATGGGTATCATTAGACGAGGTGCTGTCACGCTTTCCTCTCATCGAAAACATGGTCAAGCGATACGTCGACCGCTTGGATGAGACTTCGTCGGAAGTGGACGATAACTTGGTCAAGAAGGTTATGGCGGAGCTGTTGGAACGCCTGGCGGTATGGCAGCGGGCTTGGGGGATACCGCTAAAAGCATTCAAAGAGTATGTGACCAAGCATTTCCCCGTTGCTGACGTCGAACCACAGACCGCGATACATAGCCAACTTCACTGGCGCTTTCCACCAACTGCTTCATGCGTCGCTGCCGCCACTCTTCCCTCAACATCTGTTCGAGTTCCTGACTCTATCACTGGCGTCACTCCCAGACCATCTAGTAAACCCACCACATCAGCCGCACGTGCTGCAGTCTGTGCCAGTGAACGTGCACAAAGTGCCTGCACCGTCTCCCCACTTGTCGAGGCTGGGCGTCTTCCCACGATACTCTGCTACGCTCAGTAAAGTCGCCTATGATGAGATAGAGAAGATCGCTAGAGAAGAGGCTGATAGAGGGTGGGACGTGAGGCGGCTCACGCGAGCTAGGCAAAGAGTTGGAGATGGAGTTGCGAATTGGCTTTCGGGCATGTTTGAGGGTCAGTCGACTCTTTTGACCTCCGCTTTACCGGGCTGCAATGCTGATGATGCTGTCAGGTAACGACACCGCGCAGGTCGCACTCCGACCGATGTTCTCGCGTTTCGACTATTATCTGTGCAAATGCTTTTTCGACATTAGAACCGACGAGCTGTTTGACATCATCGTTGATTTTCCCGACTCGATGGCGGCGCTAGAGGATCTCAGAGAGTGTTTGTTCAAGGTGGACCAACGGGTGGAACTGGTAAACAAGCTGAATGCGGCGTGAGTCATCGCGGAATTACCATCGATCTTCGGTCAGCTGACCATGTCTCAGCAACCTCAAGCGTCTTCTGCATCCAGGAGCGGAAACCAAGAATGTTCTCGACATCTACATCTCGACCATCCGATGCCTCCGAATACTCGATCCGCCCGGCGTGCTCCTGCACAAGGTCGCTGATCCTATACGCCGGCACTTGCGCGATCGGCCAGATACCATCAAGTGCATTGTCGCTGCACTGGTCGAAGGGGAGGAGTTGCAAGACGAGAATGAGAATACGGGGTTGATACCTGAGAGCAATGACGATACGGTGGAAAACTTTGTGGATCCCAAGTGGGAACCAGAACCGATCGATGCTGCTCCTGGTAAGTCCTGCGTCTAGTCAAAGCTAGTCCACTGCACGATATGCTGAGTGAAGCTGACACATTGTAATCAAAGAATTCCGATCAGGGAAGCGAAGCGATATCGTCAGTACCTTGGTCAGCATCTACGAAACACGCGAAGTCATCGTCAAGGAACTACAAGCTCTCTTAGCCACCCGACTTCTAGCAGTCACGGACTATGACGCCGTCAAAGAGGTCAGTGGTTGCAGCCTACCGACTCACAGTAGCTGATGTTCTGTACGAATCGCAGATCCGCACGATCGAGTTATTGAAATTGCGATTCGGCGAGAGTGCTCTACACGTGTGCGATGTCATGCTCAAAGATATGGCCGACTCGAAGAGGATTGACGACCATGTCCAAGGCGACGTCAAGGTGTGTAGCCCCACTTGTACTCAATCGCCTGACTGCATCGCTGATGGTGATTCAGTCTGTGGTCCACCCTCTTGTCATATCAAGGATGTTCTGGCCCAACGTCCAATCATCCTCTTTACGCCTCCCGCCAAAAATGCAAAAGTGAGTAAAACCACCAATCATCACCAACCCTATGTCTGTTTCGCTGATAACGGCTCAGGGCACAAGAAGCGTACGAAGCCGCATTCCACCATTTCAAGCCCGACAAGCACCTGCGCTTCGTCCAACATATCGGAACGGTAAAAGTCCACTTGGAACTAGCGGACCGCGAGGTAGACCTAGAAGTCACCCCGATCCAAGCTTCTGTCATTGAGTTATTCGAGGAGCAAGATCAGTGGACGATGCTTGAGGTGAAATCGAGATTGCAGGTCGATCGCGCAGCTGTGCGTGGGGCGTTGGTCTGGTGGAGTGCTCAGGGGGTGGTGAAGGAGAGTGAGGGGAGATGGGTGTTACTTGAACACGCGGAGGCAGTGTAGCTGAAGTAGATCATGAAGCCATGTGACTTGATCGAGACATGTGTGTTTGCGCCAGGGTGTCGAAGTTATCGATACAGTACGTTGCCACTGATATCAATTCAGATCAACTGCCCATTCACCATGTTGCCACATCGTTGATTCTCTGCTACCAAGTATAGCGTAAGTGCTTCGGAACCGATGCACGGTTTCCTCACATCTATAAATGAAGGGGTTCGGGACTTTCGAATGCATTTGACTCTTCTTGTGTCTCTCAGTACTCCTCAACTCTACAACCGTACCGTAAACAGGTATCTCTCACAAGTCACCGTCGCTTCTTGAGATGTTTGACCCCGCTATCAACGCCACCTACGGATGCCAGTGGCATCGCTACTCCGGCTCCGAACCCGGCTTCACCGTCGAACCAAGCCAGGCAACCATCGAGAAGCTAGTTCGGTACTACGTCCACGTCCCACCCTCTGCCTCGTGTACCGTATCGTATCTGGCGGAAGGCGGGCTCAATAAAGTCTACAAAGTTGACATCGCCGAGACTGACTCGGTCCAATCCTACGTCATGCGTGTAGCTCTACCGCTCGATATGCCTTACAAGGTCTGTAACGAGGTGGCAACGATCGCTTTCGTCCAGAAACATGTGAGATTTCGCCTCAGCTTTTGTGATATATCAGTGATTGTGGCTGACTATCACGGTGTAGACCGATATCCCGGTACCGCATGTCTTGGCCTACGACGCTTCCAACGACAACGAGTTGCGATTCCCTTGGATCCTCATGGACTTCGTTCCTGGCGAATGCCTGTCAGGGGGAAGATGGAAACGGATGACCTTCGTGCAGAAGGAAAACCTGATCAAGCAACTCGCCTCATTCCAGTCTCAATTATTCGGCCTCAAATTCGATGCCATTGGCAGTTTTGGTCTCGTTCATGAGCAAGCAGCTGCTTTGGACTGTGCTCCCTCAACACCAGCCACATCTCGTCCTGCAGCGTACGATTTGACGCCTAGCCCTGGCTGGTCAGCGTACATCGGTCTGCTGCTTGTTGTTCTCTTCGTTCCCACAACGGCCGTGTGTCTACTTACTATAGCTTTATGGTCAATGGTTCAACGGCCTACCCTCATAGCACAAGAGGTTCCGGACAAGATTACCATCGGTCAGGTGACCTCGATGGACTATCTCTGGGCGATGCCTGATACCGCCCGCGGTCCCTTCTATACGGCTTCAGAATGGTTGAACTCGCATCTGGAAGATGCGAAAAAGCGGTACGATTCCTTGCTGAGCGAGCTTCCATGTGACAACGAGGAATGCGGCGCTGCCAAGAGAATGTTCGCCTTTACGAAGCGACTCCTCGCGCTGGTACCCGAGATCTTTCCCGAGGAATCAGAATCCACAAGGCTGTTCACACACGACCTCCACGGGGCCAACATCATGGTCGACGTCAAAGGCGTCCTGCTGGCGGTCCTGGACTGGGAGTTGATCACCATCATACCTACCTGGCAGGCGTGTCAGGTCCCGAAGATGCTCCATCACGCGACGGACAGGCAAAACGAACCTCGCAAAGAGGACTATCCCGCACACGATGGCCTGCCTGCAGAGGAGATCGCAGAAGGTCTGGACGGCGACTACTGGTTGGACCGGCTGGAGTACGAACAGACGCAATTGCAAGCGCTGTTCTTGTCCGAGATGCAGCGTCTACAGCCGGGCTGGATGCAGCAATACAGAGACGGGCGGATGAAGAGGGACTTTGTGACTTTCGTCAGCTCAGCTTGTCAAGATCATATCGAAGAGAAGCGGAAGACGTACAAGTGGCTAGTCAAATATAACAGAGGCGAACCAACGGACCACGTCTTAAACATGGAGCTGGGGGACCTCGATGACGACTCGGATGACGAAGAGACGATCGAGCTCATCACGGGCAAACCATAGTGGGATGATCTCTGCTCAGTGTCGCTGTGCAATGACTGATACTGTGATCTATTTCTCACAGCGTTCGTTATGGGTGTAGGGACTTCAGGCAGAATGAGACCGGTGCTCCAGAAGTTGGTCGATCAAGGTGAGTATTCGCCACTACATTGATGCATGCGGCAAGCGCTCACGGGCGTATTTAGTGATGCGTCAAGCGCAAGTATAGAGGATGACGATGATGAGGGCGGCGACGTCGCTGCCGAAGACGCCGTGGTTGACCTCTCTGTGCAGAACGACAAGGTAAGTCTATTCCTACCGAGCGGTCTTTTCACTAAAATGCAGTATCCCAGTACTCGACCTACTGTAAGCTCAGTGTATCGAGCATAGCGCTCCACAGCAGACTTGAGACGATTCGTCTCTGTATTGGGTGCCACTGAATAGAGTTGTAGGCGTGAATGACAATTTGACCCGATTACTCTTCATTCATGCAAGTCTTGCTACAATTGATCGAGAACAATGGAAATCGAGCATTTCAACATCAAAGATACAAGCAATCTGTTTCTCTCGTCTGTTACTCCATATCGCACTGAGGGACCACAGACTCTCCTTCCGTTGTTCGCCTCCATGTCTGCCTCTGCTGCGCCATACGGTATTGAATGGGTGGAAGACTGGGGAATGCTCTCACCGCAGTTTAGCGTTCAGCCAGATATCTCAGCTATGGAGAAGATCGTCCGCCACCGGCTTGATCTACCGACGCCTATGAGCTGCAGCATCACCTTCCTGGACGAAGGGGCCTACAATAGAGTCTACAAAGTCGAAACGGACGACAAAGGCACATTCGTCATGCGCGTAGCTCTACCGCTTGATTGTCCATGGAAGACAGAAAGCGAAGTGGCGACCGTACAATTCCTGCAGCAACATGTTGAGTGGCGCTCATCTGCTTCTGCGGGTACAGTGATTTCAGCTATTGACGATACGATCTCGCAGACTAGCATCCCTGTTGCTCGAGTTGTGGCGTACGACTCGTCGCCGGACAACGCGCTTCGCTTCGCCTGGATACTCATGGAGTACGTTCCCGGTCAATGCTTGAGCGACGTTTGGGGAACCATCTCCTTGGACAAAAAGGCGAAGCTGGTCAAACAGCTGGCTTTCTATCAAGCGCAACTGTTTTGTTACCGCTTTGATAAGATCGGAAGCTTGTACTTTGCCAGCGACTTCTCGCTACCCTCACCAGCCGCCACTTCACAACAAGAGTTCGTTCTCGACAGGACGCTATCTCCGGACTTTCTGTATACGCCATCATGCTCTCGAGGACCGTTCGTGGCCGCTGCGGCCTGGCTAAGGGCTCGACTCTTGGGTGCGCAAGAGAGACACACCGATATCCTTCGGCAGACTAAAGGGCTCAACGACGAAGTATCTCAGATAGAAGCCGCATTTCGACCCTATATGATCATTTCATGCGACAGACTCTTACGACTCCTCCCCCAGCTATTCCCATCTTGGCTTAAGGAGCAGGAAGCGACAGTCCTCTTCGCACACGACTGGCATGCGGGGAACATCATTGTTGATGAAGAGGGTAACATCAAAGCCGTCCTGGACTGGGAGAACGTCTGTACAGTGCCACTGTGGCAGGCGTGTGAGATACCCAAACTCTTGCGAGGTAAAGAAAGGCCTAAATGTCCAAACAAACCCTATCGGCTGGTTAACGGGGACGGGGGCGACAATGATCTGTTCTGGCAGGACATGGAAGACCATTGGAATACTCTGTTACGACGAGTATTCACCTCAGAGCTGGAGCAGATATGCCCCGAATGGACTCGGCACAGGAAAGATAAAGCTTGCATCATGCGCAGGGAGTTCGCACAGCTAGTCACGTATATGGAAGAGGATCGATCGTTTTCTACGTCTGTTGAAGATCTTTGGCTGGACAATGTAGAAAGCGGACGGTGGGAGGAAGGAACGCTGGATGCTGATGATGTCGAGGACGAATAGTACGTACTGTTCATCTCCGGCTCGTTTGGCAGCGATGCTGATACTACTGATATATAGCTATCTGGACAACGACGACAGCTCTGATGCCGAGGAAGATGAATGTGATACAATGTTAGATGTGAGAACGATTCTTGGGACAGTACGTGATGAGCTGTACATGTCGGATATTGCTAATTGGCGAGCCAGTCCGTCATCGCCATGAGCGCACGATGAGCGTGGACATCTGCTCCTAAACGCTCCGACATTGTAGTTGCCCGAGGAAATGGAGAACAGAAGTCGGCAAAGGGCTTCTTGACCTTCCTCCGCTGCCGGTCCGCAAAATCTAGCCAAATCTGGACATCCATGTTTCAGGCCAGGTTGAAACCACAAGTGTCTCGGACGCTATGCATGCCACTTTCTGTCTCACACCTATCTTCTACTGGCGGGTCGGATTCGCATGCATATCGCGGTCGAAGACCTAGTCTGCTGTCTTGGTGCGAGTCAACCATGTCCATGCACTGGATACTATGTCAACGGTTTGGAGGTTGTAGTAGAGGTATATAACTCTGTTGTAGTTTGTTGTAGTGGTATTCTCCCAAGCTCGCTTCACTTCCTCTCTTTACACTTCACAACTCTATAATCAATACTCGCTGGTCGAGTACAATTTGACGTCCTTACAACTCCTATAATAGCTTTCTCCAACCTTCCTATACTTCCAGACTTCTTTGAACACAACTGCTCTCCTTAACAAGCTTGACACCGTCCCAACCTACTCAAAATGAAGTTCAGCACCACCCCGCTCCTCCTTACTTCTCTCGCCCTCTCCTCCGCGTCCACACTCGCGGCGCCCCTCCCTTCGAACCACGGTCAAAACCCCAATAACCTCGAGATCCGTTCGCCGAATCCTGATGATTTCGAATCGCCCTTGCTTGGCAGCACCAAGTCGCCTTTGCTCGGCAGCAGTGGATCTGATAGTTGGGGCAAAGCTGCTTATGGCTCCAAGAGCAATGGCAAGAGCGGAAGGGCTAGTCTCAGTGGCGGTAATATGGGCCGATCTTGGTGTGAGTCAGCATACACTTCGATTTCAAGCTGTCGCGTGCTGACCAACCTGTTGGTTGCTCAGCGATGAAGCGCCAGCTTCCCGCCACTAACGTGCCCGCGCTTCCTGCTGGGCTCCCTGGCGTACCAGCGCCAGCAAGCGGCGACGCTCAAGCTCAAATCCAGAACATCCAATCGCAAGCTGCAGGTACCGTTCAGAGTCTACAAAACGGCCTGAACGGTCTTCCCCAAGTAGCCAATGTCAATGGCCTCCCTTCTCTCGGAGCGGTCGGAAACACTCTCAATGGCTTGGGACTCGGAGCGGCTGGTCAAGCAATCGGCACAGTACAGGGACTAGTACCTCAAGGTCTGACAAACGGTGCCCTCAGCGGAGCTTTGGGTGCCGTCACTGGCTTGACCAATGGTGGATTGGTCAATGGTTTGACGGGGACTGTGGGCGGCTTGACAGGCGGCGCAGCCGTCAGTGGACTTTCTGGTACACTGGGCGGTCTCACGGGCACTGTGGGCGGTTTTGCGGGGATCCATCCCACCGCTACGCTAAATGGGCTGACGGGTCAAGTCGGTGGACTTGCCAACGGTCTCCCTGTAGTCGGTGGACTAGCCAATGGTCTCACGGGCCAAATTGGCGGACTGACCAATGGTCTTCCAGTAGTCGGCGGCCTCGGTGTCGGTAGTGTCGGTAACACCTTGAACGGTCTAACAGGCACCGCAACGAATCTCGTCGGTGGCGGTCTCAGCACCGGTGCACTAGGAGGAGTTACTTCAACGCTTGGTGGACTAGGCTTGGGCGATGCTTCGAAGCAACTTTCCGGTATCACCGGTGCCCTTGGTGGGCTCACGGGCGCAGTCGGTACGCTTTCGACACCCGCACATGATGGTGCTGGCGGTTTGACTGCCGCTGTCGCTGGTCTTCAAGGCACTGTCAGCAATGTCGGTGCATCTTCCGCCGCTGCGCCCCTGCAACAAGTCACCGAAGCGACATCCAACCCGACTGTCAACACTGCTACTGGACAGGTTCAAGCACAGGGCGCTACGCCCATGGGCAGCGTCGTGCAAGCGCTCGGAGGCAACACGTACCTTCTCTCTTCGGGCCAAGTCATCAGTATCCCTTCCCAGCTTTCATCGTTAGCTGGACAAGCCGGGTCGGCATTACCTGCTCCCGCACAAGGCGTCCTGGGGAGCGCGCAGTCATCCACCGGCAGTCTCACTTCGCTATTGAGCCAAGGGCTCAGCGTCGCACAAATCAACGGACGGATGTACGTCCTCAATTCTGCCGGACAGATAGTGGCTGCTTTGCCTGAATCGACGACTGTCGGTAACGTAGCCGGCACCGGTGTGGGGAGCTACTATCAGTCGCCATCCTCTGGCGACGACGAGGATTGGCAGCCGGAGACGAGTGGATCGGCTTCCAACAGCACCAGCAACAGCCCCACGACGACCACAACGACCAATGACAGCTCGACCGGTGAAGAGGGATACGACGGACCATCTATGACTCCGCTGATGTCCCAGCCATCCGCCACCGACCTCATTGCTCAAGCTATGAGCGGTACTGAGCCGACTTCAGCTTACTCCAGTGCTCTGCCAGCACAAGCTTTCCAGCAGGCGACCGGGGACGACGGCGACATCCTATCTCAATGGCAGGACAAATACCAAGGTCAACAACGCACGATGTCCGGTGTCCTCCCTACGCCCACGATAACAGGCACTCCGACTGCCATCACAGATGTGCCGACCGCGGCCATCACAGCTGTCGGACTCAATTCGGATGCTGGCTGGTACACCGCTTCAAACACCATCACACCCAACGCCGTGCCTACTTCAAGCGCTACTGCAGCGGCGGCGGATGACGACGGTTGGGGCGAGTGGGTCAGTGCGACTGCTAGCGCGAGTGCTAGCGATGGGCCCTCTCCCACTACTCTTTGGGCTGGAGCGGCCATGGGAGTCCCTACCGGAACTCCTACAGGAGCCGTGGGGAGCGCAATGGTTCCTCAGATGAGCTCTGGCCTTGCTTGATAGCCCGAGTGTGCCCCGAGGCACGTAGTGTCAAAGTATAATACAGTCTATAGCCTAGCTTTTATGCATATGATGTAGACAGTAAGGATGACCGGCTATGAGAAGAAGAGCAATGTTCAGGGTGGATTTACGTTTCTTCCGAATCGGAACAAGCAACGCGTTCCTGCTTTCACATCCACATCTATACACAACATACAACTACATTACATTGCTTTGCATCTACTCACTACCAAGCAAGCACGATGAGGGTGACAGTGCCGAACCCCCTCGGGCCACCGATAACGTTCGACTCTGAGCGGTTCTCTTCACTAGCAACAAGCTTGAAGCGGACGCCTGTACCGGGCTTCGGCTCATTTCAGCGCCGGCCCCAATTCCGACTATTCGCTCTGCTGTTCTTGGTAGCGGTCCTATTCACATGGCATCCCTCGCCGCCATTCCCTCCGAGTTACAGTGCAGAATGGAAGATGGAGAGGACTCTCCCTCAATTAACGTCGGATGTCTCTTTCCCCGAGGGGAGGAACGGGCGGTTCGTCCAGTGAGTATGGAGGTAGTCATCTTCTTACAGGGTTAAAGACTTGCTGACCATGTTTGGCTCCAAAGATTCGACGTGCCCAAGGGTACTGGTGAGGGTTACCAGCCAGGTTTATATGGTGCAATGTGCTGACGAGGTCGTTTACTCTACTCATGCCATCAGGATTCAACCATCAAGTAAGTCATCCTGTTGTCTCGGACAATTTGCTATAGACGCTGACTCCCGTGTCACAGTTGCAACGAGTGCTGTGAGCCATATTACCATCCTCAGCCGCTGTACTGCCCCTTACTGATCGCGTGCTGCAGATTACAACATCACCTCGCCGTTCTGGGTAACAGATCCTTAGCATTCGAGCCTTATGTGGAGGATGTCACAGTGAGCACCGGAACCTGTGTCTTCAGCGGTGCGCCTCTATTGACGCCACATCTATGATTGCAGTACCTACCGTTCAAACCCACTCGCTGGCCATGGCGATCAGCAAAGATACCTCTATCCGCGTTCATCTCCACCGTCATCTCTGGTTTTGAGTCATTTTACAATACCCCTCGGGCAGTCCCGTACGTCACACAATGTCTGATGTCTCACATCCAAACGCGCTGACGCTTATACACCCTTAGAGCTTTCTTTTACCGTCAGAACTGTCCTTCGTACAAGCAACGCATCTACACCATCCGCTCAAGCGCATATCCAGAAGGCGACCTCGAGCTGGAAGCGGATGGCCAGTCGAGAATACATCAGTTCCAAGTGTTGCTTGCTGGAAGTGATGATGGATGTATCAGGATCAAAGGGGAGCCATTTGACGACGAGTGCGTGTACGGATATGACAATCTTGATCTTCCAGAAAGCTGACCTTGTATATGTGACAGGTTCTTCGACTCTCGTGCCGTGCTGGACCTATATGATTCCTTTGTCCACTCACCAGCGATGAAGCACTTTTCCTTCTCTCCCACTGTCCTTGCCATTCTCAATCGAAACATGGAGATGCTCGCTCCCGACCACTCACTCTACAACCTCGAAGCTGTTGCGCACACGACCAGCAATGCCGAAGTAAAGTCGACCATGTGGAAGCATATCCTGGCGATGCATCTCAGGAGAGGACCAAATTGGCAGGCGGCCTGCGAGGAGAAAGGCCAGACATCTGCGTAAGTGTCTCTCGTCCGCCGCATCCTAGAAATGGCCTGACCATCAAACGTGACCTTCCCTGCAGACCGTTCGTCTCATTCAACAAATTGCCTCTTTTGCCCGGAAACGAGAACGTACCGCCGCCAGAATCCATGGTGGAACCCACTAGGTTAGGACTGTACCAGGCCAAATGCCGACCTGGGACATTGGACATCATCGCTCGCGCTCGACGAATGCGGAAGAATCACCCTCTCCTGCGATCAGTCTACATCTTGACCGATACAGACGACGCGTGGGTGCAGGAGATCAGAATGTGGCTGCAGTCTGAAGGCTGGGATAATGTCTGGATTGGGAAGAAGGACGTTTATGCTGATTGGGAGGATGGAGAAGTGGGCGTCGCTGTGGACACCGAGATCGCGAGGCGGGCAGGGGTATTCGTAGGCAACGGCGTGAGTACACCGGCCGTTTCTTTACCTCGATACGACATGGTCGAGAGGAGGTTGCCTTTCGTTTGAAGCTGATCTGCGTGTCCGCTTTGCCCTCAGTTCTCCATGACTTCGTCAAACATTGTACTATTACGATCAAGGGACGGTATACATCCCGACCTCACACAATTTTGGTAATAAACTCATACGGTATACATGGATGGACTGCATAATATGCTACTCGGGCCAGCGCTTCATGTATATTGCAGGCTGCGGACCGCGTGCCGATAGGCTACATAGTACACCGCTGCTCTTGCCGAGAGTGGTACTGCATTGATCACTCCCAGATAGCTACTAAGCGAACCTCGATACTCTCCCTTGGTCTAACGAGATCCGGCTCTATCCCTTCATCATCTCCGTCGACCTGCACGCCAGCATGCGCGCAGTACAGCGCTTCGCCAGTCTTGCCTTGGTCCGAATCATAGCATTTGAGCAAGATCGCCTCATCTGGCATTTGATGTCTGACGTACGACCAATGCTGAGAGGAGGAATGGTGGATATCGTGTCCGTACCCGAACTGCGATGCGTGAGTGCCTATGTCTTCGGGTGCGATAGTGCGGAAGTCGGCCATCGCGAGCGGCGCATTGGTGACTGGGCCTGTGCACGCTGTCAGCAAGTCTAAAATTGATTTTGTAGAAGCGTTATGAACGCACCGTGTAACGGCCGCCAGAGATTGACGATTTGCACTCTCTTGAATTGACCAGCGGGGACGCCGGCGGCTTTCCCACATAGCTCGAATCCCCATTGCTACCATCGTATCAAGCATCAGCGCGAGTTTTGTACCGCACATAAGCAGTGCAGGAAGTGGCAGAGGTACTCACGGCGTTTTGATCAATGTGGGCCACGCCTGCCACGGGTTGTAGACGGGTCGAAGGGATGAAGCCGTGTTCGGGATTCTGCTGTTTTGTCACTACTTTCTCGCTGGTGTCGACGGAATTCTTGCGGCAGACGCTATTCCAAGCTATAGCTCGCGTACAGCCTAGTATCTCTGTGAGCAGGCTGCAAAAGCTTGATATCAGTAAATGAACTTCGCGATGATTGGCCGAGGTAGTGAACGGAGAACTCACGCAGCGCTTTCGGCGAGATAACCCTCTGTGCCTCGCTCAGTGGGAACCTGATCGACCCATTTGGACGTATGTTTCACGACCGCATACCCCCTTTGCTGTAATTGGGATAATGGCGAAGTCGAGTCGCTCGGGCTGGGCTGGTCCAGCTCTTCGCGGAGGTCGGAGACATTGACTCTGATGTTCTCTTGTGGTTTTGACCTTCCCGGTACGTGGATCAAATAGGATGCTGGATCGTCATCGTCCGGAAAGCGGGATGGGGGAAGGGTGAAGCCTATTACTGCTGTGAGCTGGTCTGGGGTGGTGGTTGCCGCTGGCATTGTGTTTTATGTATGAGTAGGGTTGATCAACTGTGGTTGCGAATAAAATTTGGATTTGGTGCGAGTAGCAAACACGACCACTTTCAATGCAGCTGCAACGCCGATGCTACAATAGCTATCGTGTACAGTTAGAGATCGGCACAGGAACTTGCTGGAGGAGGTTCAGAAAGGAGCTTGACATCCATGCGAGATTTTGACTTCGCAAAATTGGTCCGCCCATCAGCATGAGTATCGGCGAGCCGGCGAAGATAAGAATTCACATGACTCTTGGATTATCGTCCCTCCGCGAGGAGGTGTCACACGACCACCTTTCGCCAACCCTGGAGCAAAGGCAGCTCCGTGCACATCGTATCTCTCAAATCGAACTAGGCCCGGGGCCTGCCGCCCTGCTATCTCTCGAGATTACGCTAGGTTCACCGAAGGGGCGGCAAAGAGCGGCGTAGCGGCGTAGCAGCGTGAGACTGCGAACCTCGCGCACAACGTGAAAATGCCATTGTACTCTGGAATACCTGTCAGCGCGATAAGCGCTGTTCGGTCAAGTCCGCTGAATCAAGGTTTGTCCGTCCCAGGCTTGGCACCTGGGTAAACCAATGTGGCGTTCCCTAGACTCGTGCCTACCAAGCGTATCTATCCTGTTACGATACCAGCACAGATGGAATGCAGCGTTGCGTCTATTGCCCACCTCTTACTTCAGTCCAGGGCAGACAACCGCCGAGGCAGACTGCCGTTGATGCTGCACCTTCAGACGAGTGGAAAGGCGGCGAGCCGCAAGACCCTTCTCGGCTCAGCTCAGGCGAAAGCTTAACGCTATTCCTGCTCCGCCGGCGGACGTCGAACCACGCGGTGCAGAGCCTCTTATCTGTACTGACTACTTGGCGTTACCAGCAGGTTGACCGGTACCTATCACGGTCTGAGCAAAGGGTTGAGCCGAGGATACCGCGGGCGCAAGTATATATTGATTGTGATCTTCACTGACCCACTGACAGACCTCCCCTGCTCATTCGACGACAGCTCTTGTGTCATTGTCCATTTCTGTTGCAGCAGTCTCTGACACGCGTGACCATACTCTATCGACATGCGATTCCGCCTGCCAAAACTCGAAGTGGAGGGCGCGCCGAACCGCGAAAAGGCTTTGGAAAACGATGATCTCCTTCCAGTCCCTCTGGAGAAGCGGTTCGTTGTTCCCCTCATCTTCTCTTCCTCCTATGCATCGGCTCCATTTCCCTCATCTGCTCGGTCATGCATAGATAGCAGAGAGCTGACGGTCTCGAACGATGCATAGAACGTGGAACTTTTGGACTTTCAACATATTTTGGTTTTCCGCCGTCGGCACTGTGGCGAATTGGCTCGGAGGTGGAACTTTCCTCACGGTAAGCTTTCGGCGTCCGCTCTTCGACGGAGACCGATCGCTGACGTTCGGCGCAGTACGGTGTGAGCGTTTGGGACGGTATCCTGTGCAATTTTTTTGGGTCGGAAAATAGCTCCTTACTCGGCGGAATGAGAGCGTGAAGAGCTGACAAGCGCCGTCTCGCAGATACCTCCTCATCGCATTTTTCATGGTCATAAACGGCCGTGCGGGGTCGGTCTATCATGTAAGTAAGCTTGCAGCGAGCTTGCAGGCTGGATACTACGGCTGGCTACACTCTCGCGTGCATAGCTGACATATTTGACGTGTAATGCATCCAGATCAGCTACCCAGTGTACTGTCGATCGTCTTTCGGGGTGTACGGCGCACTTTGGCCAGTGTTCAACCGGGCCTTGTCGGCATGTGTATGGAACGGCGTCAACACAGTCACCGGAGGACAGTGCATCTACATCTTCCTGCACTCGATCTTCCCCTCGATCGCCACGTTGCCTAACGGGATGCCTGCTGCGTCGTCCTTGACTTCAGCGCAGATGATCGGCTTCTTCATCTTCTGGTTCCTGACTGCCGCGGCACTGTTCCTCTCGATCCCCAAATGGGGTGTTTTGATCAAGGGCAAGCTCGTCGCATACGTGCTGAGCTGCGTGGGGATGTTGGCTCTTGCCCTCACTACGAGCGGATCCATTGGATCGGTGCTCACGGCCGGACCAACGGT
The DNA here is from genome assembly GCA_026538355.1 of Cryptococcus sp. GC_Crypt_5. Classification (NCBI taxonomy): domain Eukaryota; kingdom Fungi; phylum Basidiomycota; class Tremellomycetes; order Tremellales; family Cryptococcaceae; genus Cryptococcus; species Cryptococcus sp. GC_Crypt_5. The sequence continues at coordinate 85,051 of JALPBZ010000013.1, forward strand.
TCATGGCAGTACGAGAGCGTGGTTGATCGTTCGCTTCACTCTGTTGTCAGCGGCGGGGTGCTCGACTTTCGCTAGTAATGCCTCCGACTGGCAGAGGAACGCGACACACCGCAAAGGTAAGTTCTGTGGCGGATCGCTAGCTTAGCAGTATGCTGACCGCGAGACCCAGACCCGATTCTTGGCCAGCTACTCGGCTTCCCATTCTCCAACGTGAGTGTCTCTGCCACGTTCCCTCTCAACGAGCAGGATACATGACTGAGACTGCCAACGACCAGTTCCTAACGACATTATGCGGTCTGATTGTCGCTGCCTCGTCGGAGAAAGCTTACGGTACCCTGATCTGGTACGTGGCACAAATTCAGGATGCACTCGTATCATCAGCTAACAGTGTACGGCGATACTGTAGGAACCCATTGACGTACCTCGATAAGATCCTTTCGGAGAACTACAACGCCAAGACGCGCTGTGCGGCCGCGTTCATCTCTGCCGGATTCGCCTATTCGGCGCTGTTCTCATGCGTGTTCGAGAACGTGCTTCCTGCGGGCAACGATATCAGTTCTATGGCGCCAAAGTACTTGTCCATCAAGCGCGCGTTCGGAATTTGCATGGCGATGACTATCGCGTGAGCATCACTCCACCATCTCATCGCTACGCTGTAGTCAGCTGCAAGTCAACGTCGTATTCTGTACTCGAGCTGAAGTCAATGATGGGCATACAGTATCAACCCGTGGTATCTCCTCGGCTCAGCGAGCATCTTGTAAGCCGTCTCATCTCTCGACCCGCCTATGCCACAGTGAGCTGCGCGACTGACTATAATGCCCCGCAATCAGCGTCACTTTCATCTCATCGTACCAGATCTTCCTGTTCAGCATCATCGGCGTGCTACTCGTCGACTACTATGTGCTATCCAAAGGCCGACTCGATCTCGCTTGGTTGTACACTGCTGACAGGCACGGTCCTTACTGTAAGTACTGCCTGTCGCACGACGTACTGTCCGATCCACTGGTTGCTGACTAGTGTCCATGCGCAGGGTACACTTACGGTTTCAACTGGCGCGCGTTTGTGGCGTACGCTGTTGGCGCCGGCTGCAATTTTGCGGGCTGTAAGTCTTTACCTGTCGCTCTCGGGAGAGTCACTAAACAGCAACTGACCTAACCACACTATCAGTCCTGAATAGTATGGGTGTTTACCCGTCAGCGTCCACGAGCTTAAAACGATCCTTCTATTTCGCGTTCATCACGACCGGCATAGCTGCAGGAGGCACATACTACATCCTAGCCACCCTTTTCCCTCAGGAGAACTACAAGATCAACAAAGGGCTCAAGTTCAGAGAATGGAGCGAGGACGAAGTGGAGGAGTACGCCGCTGGAAAGGAGAGCAGGGCAGGTGCGGTAGTCGCAAATTCTGGGTACGACGGCGGGATGGAGACGCCAGTATACGAGGATGTGGACGAGAAGAAGATTGAAGGCACTACTACGACCATCCTGGAGGCGTGAGACATGGATAAAATCTCACAAGGCGTGTGGGCGTCATGGTCGATAACGGTGAGATCGGCGTTATAGAATTATAGGTTGTTGCATTACTCGCGATCTATCGTACATAGCCATACGGAGTTTTGTCATAATATATCGTGCTTGACGATGTATTCTGAGAGTGATATTAGCGCACTGTTCCCGTGAGTCTCGTATCATGTACGGACCTCTCGTTACTTCGAATGCTGCAAAAGTCGATGCGGCTGCTGGGACGGCTCTGATGATGGAAGGCGTGATGCCCCGGAATAACGCTTTGCTGCAATATGGGAGGCGAATCAACACTTCTGTTCCCGCTTTGAGATGAACCATCCCATTAGATGATCAGATAAACCACTCACACTCCGCCTTCCTGCACGATCGCCTGCAATTCTCTCATAATGTATCCTCCTGATAACCATCCGCCTCGAGTAGGTGGCGTAGCAGCCAATTGGATTCTAGACTTCGCAACGTCCAGAGGATAACATGCTAGCCAGTAGCCAACTCCTCCCACTGCTCCTGATGTGAGGAGTGTCCATACAGGGAGAGGATCGGGATTGTATCGGCGAGCGAACCATCGCTTTGAGGTCTCGTAGCCTACCATCGTCTATCGTCAGAGACCTCTACAATGATTTGTCGCTAGCAAGATTTCGAATGCGACGTGACGTACCGGCATAGAAGCCCGCGTACGCTGGGATTTCTCGGACCACAGTCACCTGTAAACACAGCTGATCAGCATGGCAGTGAGCTAAGCGGAGACCAGACTCACCCAGTATCCGCGCATTATGCCGTTCCGCAGACCGTACTCCCTCCACATGTCCCCTACCACAGCTCCGAGCTTCTTGTCGCCCGCACCACCGTATTGCCCCTGCATCTTGATCTTGAACATCTCCACCTAGATCCGAGCAGTTTCCATGTCAGCTGGGCACGAATGACGTTGTTTGCAGACTTTGTACAACACCCACGGGCGAAGCAAGGACAGCGTTGACCGCTCCAGCCATAGATCCAGCCAAAGCGACCTGGGCTATGCTCAGATCGGGATACGGAGAGACGATCCTCCTTGATGCGCCATACGCTGTAAACAAGAGAGAGTTGACAGCCGCTATACCTATCAAGGGCGAGAGCTTCGGATCATACAAGTAGTCAGCTTATCTCCATTTTTGTGGAGATTGAAAGATGATCTCACCATGCCCTTGTACAAGGCTAAGAAACCCTCGTTGCGGACTGTTGTGCGGAAGATGTCTAGGGTGTTTTTGAACTGCCCTTTCGGAGCGGTTTGAGCTCGCTGCAGCAGGCCACTCGATCAGCTGGGGAGCAACACGAAGGGTTTTATAGATCTTCTATGGGCATACCGTCTTCAGAGTATCCAGGGGCTTCAAAATAGCGTACATCAGATAAGATCATGACTCTGCGTGAAACACCCACCTGTCCAACAAGGACCTGTGCCGCACCGCCTACACTTCCCGACACGAGCTCGATGGCCACATCGTTCCTCTTCTTCGTCGGCGGTTCGGGGTACGGCGCGACGTCTGACATGCTTGACATATTACTTTGGGTAGTGGTGGAAAGCAACGGACACAACTCTTAGGGGTTTCTGCGTGATCACATCATACCGTCCCAGATCCTAACGCTCATCGAAGGAAAGAGATCACGTCATCACTTTTCTCGCGCAATATAAGACAACTCGGAAAACCGCTCTCATCTCGCTTCTCGTTCAACTTATTACAACATCTCTCCATCCATCCTCACCGCTCGTCCTTGACGCCCACCCCACTCATCTCACCCGTCCCACGACAGGAACGCTGGCCATCGATTCCTTGCGCTGGAATCATGCAAAGTACGTGGCTGCCAGACCGTTGTTTGATCTGTGGCTCAAGCTGACCGCAAGACTGGTGCTCAGGCTTGGTACACTACTCGGACGATTCGTCCCCTGAGACATCACGGGATAGAAATGCTCGTCAAGATGGTGCAGAAGCAGGTCCATCCGTGAGTCATCGGCCAATGCGGCAGAACCATGGCGAATAGGAGTGAAGGAGCGTATGATCACACCTGGCCCCATCCCTTCTTTGTGTCTGCTCGCTTTCCTGCTTTGGCGACGGCGTCTATTGGCTTGGCTTTCAATATGGTTGCGTTGTCGAACAGCGGCTGAGGACAGAACCAACTCTAGGTAAGCTTTGTCATTGTGTCTGACATGCTGCAACATCCTTCACTGACTCTGTTTGTTATACGAACACAGCATCACCTTCCTCGTCCTCGCTTAGCTTAGGGTCATCATCCAAGTCAAAGATCTCGTCAAAACGCGCTCAGTCAAGTACGTTACCTCTGCGTCAAGCAGCAGTCGCGACGCCGAATGCCAAGCCGGCCAAGAGACCACGACGATCTTCACCGTCCTCGAACTTGCCCGAAAACCTCACGCATACAGCCCAGAGCGATGTAGGCAAATCCGAACTGGCCCCCTCATCAACCTCAACCAACAAAGCGGAAAGCTCGGCTCATGGATCCCAATTCAACGGTATGAACCAAGAGCAGATTCTCCGGGCTGTGACGCGTCCCGACGATATTGAGGGTGTGGAAAATTGGGGCATCCCTCCGGCGGTAGACCCGAGCGAAGCTAGCGACCAGCTCAAGGTAAGTCGCGTCCTTTTCAGAGCGGTCATTGGGCAGACCAAGGGGTTCCAAGGCTGATTCTTTTCTATATACTTTAGGTCAAAGTAGACAACTTTCTCCGACTAAAGTACGAACGGGGAGAACATATCAATACTCGACTGTTGGCCTCTTCCGCATTTGCTAACCCGCACATATACTCTAAGCTTGTGAGTGACACGCAAAGCTTACTATGTTGGCGCTTGTCATCGACAGCTCATTTAACGGCATGACTGACCAATCCCGTTTTACAGGTCGAATTCGTGTCGATCGACGAACGCGCGACCGCTTTCCCATCGTCAGGCTGGCTAACACGTAGAAATCTGGAAGCCCTAATACCGGACTATGGACCAGCGGCGCTATCATCCCGTCAAAAGGCCAAGGAAGAAGCCGTCAAAGCCAGTCAAGCTGCTGGGAAACGCTCAGAGATCAAGTTCGCTCCGCCAAAGTACACTGAAAAGGACAAGGAGCGGGATGATCGGAAGCGGAAGGAGAGGAATGGCGGTGGTTGGGACAGGGACAGGAAGAGGCACGATGATAGGGACGCAGATAGGGGTGGTCAGAGGCGGGACAAGCGGTGATCTTACGGTAACATGGGTGATAGCGTTTTCTAACGAGTATATTGCCCCATCGAGACGTACATGACATTCAGAAGTGCATTCGCAATTTCGACCTGGCAGTACACGATTCAGCAGTACACATCGTCCCTCTGCAATCCGAATATAACATCGTGCATCCGATCTGAGCACGCGCCCTATGTTTCCAATCACTATCATTGCCTGGTAGCCACAACCCTCCAGATCGTCATGGCCAACTTCGCATCTCCCACTTCCAGCTCCTTCAAATACGCCTCATTGATCTCGTCAAACTGACTCTCGGTGACTAGACCTGTTCTCAAGACTAAGCCACGTATAGCAGAAGTCATATGACGCGTATTGCCAGATTGTATAGCGCCGATCTCTCGTAATCGTGGATCTATGCGCTCATCGTCAGCGAGACTTGTATCGCGAGTGTATTGACGGGCTGGATTGTGGTATGAGACATACCGTCTGACCACGGTGTCCAGGGGAGGAAGAATGATTCTGCCTTGACGTGAGAGAAGAACTCGATTTGCTGGAGGTACGAAGAGAGGTTCTTGGCCGCATCGACCTCTATTCCAATTTGATTCATCGCACTAAAAAGCACTCAGGGCTTAGCAAGCTGGGCGACATGACACATCGTCTGATGACACAGTCTGTAGACGTACCGCAAACATAGCTCATTCATCTTTGCTATAGCAGGAGGTATGTCCTCCGGTCCATCCACCCGTGGGTCTGCCTCGTCTGAATCGAGGGACGTAGGGGGTATAGGAGCAATAGTCAATTCTGGCTCGACGAGCACCAGACTTCCGAGGGGTTTCAGCAGACCGCCAAGTCGGCGCAACAACTCGGGAAAGGCGCGGATCTGCAGTAAACGTGTTAATCGCTATTTTAGCTACAAACTCATAATGCGCTTTGCGCGATCTCCTACAGACATGACACAGTATGTTGAACAGTCTGGTTTTAAGGAGCATACTCACGCCCGTGATGAGATATCGCGCATGGACGATATCGAATGAGCCTTCCCATCCTGCGGGGAAGGGCTGGAGGATATCGTGCTTGATGAAAGAGACGTTCCGGGGCAGCTCTTGTGGTGGCAGGGCTACTAAGTCGACCTTGTAGAGACAAAAACAGGCCATCAGCATTTGTCGACATCCATGGAGAAGAACATGGGACGAGACCATACGTTTACGAAATGCGCTTTGGGCAAATGCCGTGCCAGGTCAATAGACCATGCAGCTGTTCCGCACCCTGCGTCGAGGATCTTCACGTCGTCCTTGTCCTCGAGGCTATCCAGGAGGGATTGAGGGAGGGGAGTACCGAATAACTGCGGCAGATAGTAAGCGGGTGAGTTGGTTGTATATGGCTGTCTCCTCCGAGCAGCGGCGTTGCTACACGATGGCATCATACTTGCGAGAATTATCGATTGCTTACTGACTAAAGATAGAGCTCGATGTTGTGTGTCCAGCCGCCGTATCTCGATCTCATCTGGAAGAGGTGACTTGGTCAGCGGTTGCGCCGTCTGTCCAGACCATGGCTGATGAGGTCCGCCAACCCACCGGCTGGAAGCTGGTAATCATCTGCTGGTCAGGTACACAAAGTCAACAAGGACAAAGAAGCTTCAGCTTCGACACCACCATACTCTCCCATGACCAGCTGCTATGCCTGCGTGGAAGGGAAACGTACCTTGGATGGCATTGTACTTTCTTCCCGCATACGTTCTCAGCCTATATACCCGATATCAACAAATGATCGTCAGTACACCGTTACTCGGAGTGATCACTCCAGACAGCCGTTTAGAGACGGACTGACTCTTCTTCGTCGTTTGACATCTCGGTGTTCGGCTCAAGACGAACTGGTGATTTCCGGGTAGATGCGAAGGAGGATGAGAGGATAACGAACGTAAACAAGCATCAAGTGTCGACAGACGCTATGCGCTCTGCGCTGCGCGATACGTTGCTCGATGTCCGATGCTCTCTTCGCACGTCGCAAGTCGCATGTCACATATCACATATCACATGCACCGTGCCTGTGGCATTCGGTCCAGGAACTTGACTAGTCCCGCACTTGTACAGTGGTAGTACATACCCAAGCGCAGGGCACGAGTGACAAGCCGTGAGAGTCACCTGGGCGGATAGAGTTCGCCGCTCCGCAGTGCCTGGATCTGCATCTCCATCTACAGTACATCTTACCCGCGCATGCTCATGTGCGGGGCAAAGAATGCTGAAATACATTCAAGCCAATCTGATGTACAGTATAGCATCTAACGCACTGATTCCGGAGATCTACGAGAGAAGCAACGACGATCAGACAACAGAACGATCAGAAGGACGAATCGCATCGTGTCCTGATGCAGAGCCAGACGACTTCCGGTCGAGTCATCTATCCCCCTATCTTCCCGATGCCGAGTTACTCCTGGGCAGGTCGGACAACATCTGTCCGCTCGTTGCGCGATATACGGCTGAGGATCTCCGCGAACTCTTTGCGCGATTCGACGAGCGGCCACTTGATCGATATAATTCACTGGTCAGCTCTCGCTCCTCAATCTGTGCATACAAGATTGTTTGACTCACGAGGATGACGACAAGGGCGCTTATGAACACGAACGCGGCTGCTGCCACACATTGCAGGACCAACAAGCCCTTGGGATAGACACCAGCCCAGCCCGCCAAAGGCGCCGGGATCAGGACCACTGCGTTGTACACCATCGGTAGGTTGAGCAAGCACATATCATGTGTGGTATCACTCACGAATGACCAGAAGGAATACTCCGGTCAAGATCCTGAAACGCGTCTGAGATTGTTCGAGCTTGATCACGCCTTCTGCGTACTCGGCGTCCGCATCAGTCGTTCGGCCCCCTCCCTCCACTTTTGATAGCGCGGGCTCATCAGATTGTAGGTGATGCGTCCCATCGAGGCCCGCGTCCTTCTCGCTTCGGACCGCGGTCTCCTCGTGGCGAGTGGTCACTGGACCTCGGCCGATAGCTCGCGTGAGCTCAAAGTCGAACGATGCTGGCCGGATGAGCGAAATGACGATCGAGAAGATAGCGCCTGCGCCCAGCGCGGACAATGAGCCGGTAAGGATGACCTGGCTCGCCGTGAGGGTAGTGGTCGTTATGGACCCTTCCAGTTTCACGGCGGCCACAAGCCAGCCAATGAATCCAATGACTAAACCGCCAGTGACGCCCGTGATCGCGCCGACTTTGTTCAGCTTTGTCCAGCACATCAGCAGACCGATGGGGAACACGCTGCCGGACGTGCACACGGCCATAAAGTAGAAGAGGAAATTCAGGTCGAGGCCGATATACGCAAAGGCCGTGTTGATGCCCGCCATGAAGATTGCCCAGAAGATCACAACTGAAGCATGATCAGTCTAGTGCACTGCAACAACGTCAGCAGCATACACACCTGCGTGATTGACCCGCATCATCTGGATGTTGGTCGCCGCTTTATTGATGTACTCTCGGTAGCTAAGAGCCTTGTTAGGCTGTGTTCGACTTGTCCACTGGTAGACTTACATATCGTAGGATGCAATGGTGGAAACAGCGACCAGTTGCGCTGAGAAAGCAGATGTAGTCGCCTGATGATATGCATCAGCGAAAGAGCTTCTGCGTATCTAGATCCGTCACCCAACATACCATGAACGCGATGATGGTGTACATGGCAGGACCGGCTTTCCCAAGAATGGCAAGACTCGCATACGGGCCAGCCAGACCACTGTGACCGCGTCAGCTCTGCGCACTCATTGCGCAAACGAGTACGTACGCTCCAAGTTCTGCGGTGCTCAGACCATTTGGATAACTCGGCCATGCTGGTGTGTCTACCAAAGCACGAGCCGCAAGACCCATTGAAGAGCCGATACCAAATGCCACTACGCAGCTATCTCAGCGAGACTCAAAAGCGACTTGGTATTGATGACTCACCGGAGAAGAAGAAGCAGCCTGCAAAGGTGAAGGCTTTGCTGGTTCCTGCAGGACGGGCGGCAACGCTCCGTTGCCAGTACGATCTGAGGTCACATTAGCGCCGGATCCTTGACCGTAATCGGACATCCCTCACTGATCACAAAACGAAAGGCCAAAGAAAGACGTGGCGGCGGTGACAGCGTAATCTACGCCTCCTTGTTATTATGCCATTTTTGTATCCGGGCACTATCGATCGCCACTCACACATGCCACCGTAAGACTTGAAGGAGAGGTAAGACTCATGACCGTTTCCGGCCACCGGTACCGCCTGGGGACTATCAGCTTTGCTGAGCAACACGTCCTGAACTGTGTACTCACCGCCGAAGCTTCAACCAGGAGATCGTACAGCTTGCCAGGCGAGCCTATCACGTCGCTTCTGGTGTAAGGCGATAATACCAGGACAAGCAAGCATATGAAGAGGATGCAGCAATGGAGGTAATCGGCACTATGACAGAGATTCAGTATGAGTATGTCGGCACTGACGCTTATCATCCTTGAGACTCACACAAAGGTCGCACGCAGACCACCAGTCAGAACTACGCAGAAAAGGTCGGTCAGGCGGCTGCGTTCTCCAGTTTGGTTATTGCGACGTACCATAAGCCACAATGACAGTGGGAAGCAACCATATCCCTGCGTATTCGCTGATACCTGTTATGCCGGTGATGACGCCAGAACCGCCAATTAGGATCTCACTGCCAACGACAAAGTTGGCAACTAGCGCAGCGAACAGATATGCGATGTGACCCAGGACGCCGAATCGTACTTTTGCAACTTGCAAAAAGCTTGATAACGAGGGTTAGCATTCGTATGTCAGCGTCAATGGATAGGACTCACGTCGAAGCGCCTCCGGCGTTGACCTTCACTTTAGACGAGATGAACGCAAAAGCAGCAATTTCTGATATCATGGAGCAACGTAGTCAGCTCTTGTGAACACCTTGTGCAGAAGTCTTTAGAGTGCAGTACCTACCGACAAAGCCGCCCATGCCAAACCACCAAGGGACAGAGACGCCATACGAGTACGTCAAGGTGCCTGTTTGGAGGAACACTGCTGCCCATACCCAGGCAGAAGTAATACCGACTGACATCCTGCAAGCCATCAATGTTACACCAGCATTCTCTTTGCAAGATAGGTGGTCGTCAGCACTTACATTCCAGTCTTGACGGACCGCGACGCAGAGGAAATCTCTTCGATGCGCGAAGGGTCGTATTGGGTGTATCGTCGTTGGACCCAAGTCACGCCGTTCATCAGGGCGGCGAAGAAGGCGCCACCGACCAGAACTGCAGTATGCAGAGAGGTCATGATCATGTCAGCTTTCTTATCAATCAAACGTTACGCTTCATCTACACTGACTGGTAGCATAGCCTGCGCTTTGGGGCAACAGCGACATGGTGGTGAGTATTGCTAGTTACCGAGTCAGTCTCGGTAGCTCGGTGGGGATACGCCGCGACTTGGTCATTATATACTACGGGCCGTGCAGATCAGCAGACGATAAGCGTTGCAAAGACATCGATGAGGTCTATACGAAGGAACGCCGAGTGAGTTGTGGGAGTGAGAAAGTAATAATGGTTATTATTGTCATGTTCGGCCTTCCGAGCTGAATTCAACTTGTTCGGCCTTGTGCGAAGGAGTGAGTCCGATTTAGGCTGCGGAAAAGCAATGGTCATTGCCGGCTCGAGAACGCCACCAAACGCCCAACGCAGACGTGCGTACGTGCGCAAGCGCGCCATTGCATGTTTCATGCTGCGGGCATGAGTCAGTAGTGCGTGACTGTGGGTCCCGCCCGACGAGATTTGTAATAACGGTGAGGGAGAGGCGGATTAGTTTATTGTTGTGTGAGATGAGATGAGACGAGATGGCGTCATCTGTTGTCTTGAAAGTTGCTTTTTTTCGTCACTGCCTTTATAAGCAACCCTCACTGTGCACGCCCACTGTTGCCATTGCGCGATAAGGACTGTAGTCGCAATTTGCGGCATGAGGGCGTACTGTACGGTGCATACGGCGTCGGAGAAATGCTTGGTATGCATACCAGAGTTGGCTCAGCAGCGATTAATCACGTGCTCGATTCCATCTTGTGAAGTATGACCATTCGTCACTTCTGTAAACGACAGTGATCGTCGCAGTGTTGCGAAGTCTGGATGGAAATTGGTGCAACGATATATCACTCTTCTCTTGAAATGATGTAGCTTCAGTAGGTTCATCCATCAATCAGCAGGACCAGCCATGGACGAGCTAGAAGAACTTGCGCCGCTGGATCCGGCGGACATCCGATGGAAGATGACAGTCGCTTGTGATGTCTGTCGTCGTCGGAAAGTGAGCTAGACATCTCGTAGAGTCGAATGGAGTCATGGGCTGATCGACTTGACGGATGATAGGTCCGCTGCGATGGAGATAGACCCTGCTCTCGATGCGTGAAAAGTTCGCGCGAGTGTACCTTTTCCCTTCCGTAGGTCTTCTGGTCGTCTGTCAACTCTGCCATCGCTCAACAGCTGACTGGCCTCCACCAACTCGAAGCAAGCACGCCAGGAAAAGTAACGAGCCACCGTAGGTGTGACTCGTTACCCTATCTTTACACTTGATGTTGAGATACAAGGTACCTTCACAGCTCACTCAAGCGGCGCCGCACGCTTCCTGATCACTCTGACGGGTCTCCTCACGAGCGGCGCTCAGTCCCACTTGCCGAATCTTCGGCGCAGGCGCACAAAAGATCCCTCTCAATAGCGGCAGAGCACATCGTAGGCCGTTGTTCATAGACTCATCAGTGCCTGCTGACAGCCTCGTCGGAACAGCCGCATCAGAGAGCAGGCACGACGAGTCACTCGCAAGCGAAGGAACACCTCTTGCTTATCGACCCAGACGACCAAATAGTGTATTCCGGACCATCGAGCGGGATGCCGTTCTTTGCCCGACTCGGACTACTGCGGACTGTCGAAGTGTCCGAAAGTGCGCATGATGACTCTGCCGAGCTGTTCACCTCGCATTCTTCCTCGGCTCTCGGGATCACCAGCGCTGGTTCGGCCGTTCGCGATTACTTCGATATGTGCTGCCAGCGCTGTCCGCAGGAGCTCATGTACAGTCTCATAGGCCAACATCTGAACAGTCGTAAGTTCAATTCCAATCCAGTAATCGTGATAACAATTACACTGATGAGACAACATGCATAGCGGTGTTCTTCCCCCTCCTGCATGCCCCGTCCTTCCTCGCCGAATTTATCGCTGTCACGCAACGACGCCTCAAATGCACACCGCAATACGGTGCGATGCTAATGTCCATTCTGGCCGTGACGGCGAGACTGGTGGACGGAGCACGGGGTCTGATATCAGCATCAGACCGTTCTGGTGAAGCGTATTACGAATTCGCTCAAGATCTCTTGCGCGTGAGCAAGAACAAGCTCGATATCCGCCACATATTAGCTTTGTATCGTGAGTCCCACTACGTTGAACTGACAGCCCACTGATCGTACCCTCTTCAGATCTCGCGCTGTACGCTGAGGGCCGCAATTCTTCAGCAGGTATGTGGCGTTCTCCTTTCCCCGAGAACGGTCAGCTCACGCTGTACATAGGGGCATCATCCAGCTTTGTTGCCGAAGCGATTGGATTAGCCTTCGCTACGGGCCTTCATAGGAGTACGCACGAATTCCGGATGGACCCAGTCACAGCTCAGGTGAGATACGATTACAGAATATGCGCTGAAGGATCTAGATCCGAACGCGGCTGTTCTGGGCTTTGTACTCGCTAGATACAGCTTTGGCTTATTCTCAAGGTCGGCCCACTCTTACGACCTTGTCAGAATGTGAGTGTCTTGAATACAATATGAGCTCTCCGATTGATGATACATTCGTGTGCGGGATTACAGGCAGCGTGGAGCTTCCTGCCGTTGTCAATAATGCGATGATTACGAAGACGGAGATTCTGCCGCAACCGGAGGACGAACCAGCGGTCCTGATGGCGTCTGCAGTCAAATTGATCGAGATCTATATCGTCCTCGAACAAGTGAGCTGTCATCTCGCTGCTTTCTCTTGTAGAAGTTTACACAATCGCGAAGGTCCTTTCAGCAATCAATGCACCTTCGTCCTCGATCTACCAGCGATTGTCAATACAAAATCATCCCAGTCGGCGGGGCGACAGACTCGCTGCCGCCGACAAGCGGCTCGGCGAAGTGAGTCGTTCCTTGCCAAACGCAATATCTCAGTGATTTTGTGAATGATCAACGCTGACGTCTGAGATCAGATCGAGGACAGTCTTCCGATATATCTGTTGGAGACGAGCCTGCCGAGTAATCCGGACGAGCATGTCTTCTTCCTCCAATCAGCTCGAGTTCGCTCGACATTACTCTTCATGCGGACGCTCATTTCCCGGCAAAGCTTGATCGAAGAGCTCGAGATCAACGGGGACAAAATGACCGAGCAGCCCAGCGAAGCTACATTGACAGCTTGCCGACTATCCGTGGGGATCGTCAAGACGTATTCACGCCTACGACACTTGGGTTTACTGCAGCATTGCGGATTTACTGCCGTTTCCCACTTGACGGCTGCTGGGCACACGCTCATTGCCTGTATGCTTCGCGGCACGAACTTGGCTTATGAGCATCGGCCCGATCTCCTGACTGCCATTGATATCCTACTGGTCTTTGCGCGCAGGTTCCCCTGCGCCGAGGGCGTCGCGCAGCTGCTGGTGCACTTGTCGCGCTCACTCGATTTCAGCGTCTCGGGCGACGGCGGCGAGTCCAGCGAAGCGCTAGCCATCCGCGTGTTGGCGGGCAAGATGGCCATCTCACCGTCGAGTGCGCCGCCGCAGCCCTTCCTGCCGCACATCTCGCCGTCTGTCCCTGCCCTACAGCCACATCGGGGCCAGCGCGAGAACTACGACTACGACTGGTTACTCCGGACTGCATCTACGTCCGTACTCCCACATAGTCAGTCTATCCACGATTCTGGGCCTGGCCCTGGGCCAGGGCCACCAAACGGCACTGAAGCGCAGTCAAACCTCCATCAATACGACGAGGTTCAGTACCAGCCCGAGCCCTTCCCGGAGCTGATCAATTCCAATGGCAATAGCGGTCCGCAACTGGACGGAAACTTTGGGCGTCAATCAGATCTGCCGTGGTCCAACTCATATGTCGTGCCGCGACAGCCCGCTGGTAACATGTTCGGTAATTGGGAAGACAACTTTTCGTTTCTCAACGATGGGCTCTTCGGGGCCATATGACGTTGCGTACAGTAGCTTGGATCAGCACTCGCAACCCATCACGCTGTACTGCTGGGAACATGTAGCTCATAGATGAATATGTATGGAAAATGGAACACATTGCCCAAGAGGTTTAGTCAATAAGAGCCCGAATATGCTTTTTCCACGCTGGCCATTTACCCCATTTGCCCTCCGCGTCCACCTCTTCCTCGCCTCCTTCGCCAATGAGCGAGAGCAGTCTCTCGGCATAATCGAATCTGATCGCGAGCACAGATCTTTATCAGCATATCTTGTGATGCACTCTGGTCAAAGTACTGATGACTGATGGGGAGTATACTCACTCGCCCGGATGACCCAGTATGAGAATAGAGTGCGACTCGCTCTCTTCCTCCGGGTGCGGCTTGAGCTCTAGCTCCGTACCACTCCAAAACGCAGCGATAGCCCGCGCTTGCATCTCCGAGAACGGCCAGGGGATCGCTTCGGCGTGCAATAGCAGGAAAGCTAATGTTGGATCAGGGAGATAGAAGATCTGATGGCCGTCGAGATTATGAACTCTGTGGCCGCCCTCCAGCGTTGTTTGCCCCACTGCCTCGCTTGGCGGTCTGCGTGCGTCTGATGAAACGGTCGGGTATCGTAGCAGCGGTGCGGTAGCGAAGGGCGCATCGGTCTCTTTGAAGAACTCGAAGCGCGCCACGAAACCTGTGGCAAAGATGATCACCTGGAGTGCGACGTAGTGCATTAGCCTTAAGACTGTTGACTGATGTCTGTTCCCATCGCGTGACTCACGTCAACATCATCGATAATCTGATCAAGCAGCGTCTCTATCCTGCCAGTGACACTATCGGTCGAAGGCCCACGGACGATCCGCATAGGCGAGACATTCTGTACGAACTCCGACCACCCCTTTTCGTGCTCGGTGTCGTAGCGCAACTTGCTCCTGAACGATCTATAGATCTTCTTGGGAGCCAAAGGTGATTGCTGCACCTTGAGCATGCCAAGCTCGCGGACGATGTCTGCGCCTGTACGCACCAATGTTCAGCAGTGAGCAGTGAGTAGTGAATTTATAAGCTGTTGCGAGGTACAGTGCACTATGACTCACTGGAAGGACCGCCACCGACCACCATGACCGTCTGCATTCAACAGTCAGCAATGATCTCGTCTTATTTCCATCTTGATTTAGACTTGAAACGTAAGACTTGGCTCACCTTTCCCGCGTACTCCTCGGGTCTCCTGTACCATCTAGAATGAACGATCTGGCCTTTCCAGTCCCACAGACCGTCTATATACGGGATGAAAGGTCTCGAATCCGTGCCATTGGCAACGACAACATGGTCGAACTGCTCAAGAATCGTCTCGCCAATATCTGCCGAGTTGCTGGTGTACGACGGGGTCCATTCCACAAGCCATCGTTTGGGTGCAGTGGCAGTGCCAGCTTGTCGGTCTTCGAGTTCGAGCTCGGGCGCATGGCGTACGCGCGTGATTACGCGGTTGAAGTGGATGTGCGAAGCGAACTGTTCCGCGAAGCGCTGTTGGTACTGATAGATAATTTTGTGAGAGGGGTATTCCGCCGTGCCCTGCGGGTACGCGTGAGATCGATATGGCATGATGTCCTATGCAGGCAGCCACAATCAGCGCCAGCGTGCAGTACTGGGTCCTTGGCTGGTGCAGGGAGATCACTGAAGCACCCTCAGCTCACCCTTGGCGTATTAGCTGTGACTCCGGCGTACATAGGTGTAGGAGAGGGTACGGGTTTCCCCTCGCGTTCCAAAGCCGATAGCGCAACGGCGTGGCCATATTGATCGAACGTTACTTCGCACTTGGGTGGATTCGGGTCGAAGTTCCTACATCAACTCATCTCTCAGCTTCTTTTACTACTGACAGCTAGCTCCAAGAACGGATGCAGCTCTGGCCAGCTCACCATAAGCCGCCAACGCTCGATCTAGCCTCGTATGCGACTACATCAAAGTCTTTCCGCCTGAACTGCTCTATGGCGCCGAGACCACTACAACCTTCGTGTCAGTGATACGAGCTGGGGTTGACATGGTACAGCACCAGAAGAAAATGGAGCTCACGCCGGTCCACAGCCAATGATCAATACCGTCTTTCGTACCCTGACCGTCATGTTGATCAGGGGGGAACAACACGCTGTTTCTTCTTGCTCGCTGTATACTTAGCCGTACCAGAAGAAGTGGAGTATATAAGGAAACATGCATGTTCAACTCTATCCAAGCTCACTCATCGACCACGACTACGACTCTGACCGCACTTGACACCGCATGCACACGCACATGCACGCACAGAGCGTCGGTCGGTGCGGGCGACCGAATATTGGTCAATACGTGAATTGACGAAATCGGCTCTCGAGTACTGTAATCCAGTACTCGACGATTCGGTTAGCCGAACGACCTCGGATCGCCGAGACTTCATTGCCAACAATCACGAAGTACGATGACGAATGATGTATGATTTGCTCACACTTGCGCATGCATTGCGCCATGGTTTGACGGGATGGGCGGGCATGACAGCGCACCGCGGTGCAGCGCACGACTCCTCTTCGGCTACGAGCGCCGAGGGAGCTTACCTCAGCCTGTCCAAGCCTCGAGGACCTTCCGAGCTGGTCGGACTAGCTGCTTCCAACAAAGAAGTTCTTGGTTGACAGTCCTTCCCCAACGCAATAAGCATCAATACAGATTACTCCAGCACTCCAGTACTCCGGTACCTCACGAAGCAGCATGAGCGTCCCCCTAATCATCTCGCCCCGCGATCCACTCCTCTCAGACCCATCGGTGATAATCCTCGACGCATCATGGCTGTACGAGCCCACCCCGCCCCGCAACGCCTATGAAGAATTCACCGAGCTTCCCCGTCTGCCTGGAGCGCGATGGTGGGATCTAGACGCGGTGTCTGAGCCACATGCGGACGGGTATGCCTTGATGCTTCCTACGCCTAAGAGATTCGCGGAGTACGCCAGTGAGAAGGGTATTCAGAGGGACTCCCATGTCGTCATATACGATTCGGAGGGGATCTTCTCTGCGCCTAGAACGGCATGGACGTTCAAGGTGAGCTCGGCGAAATTGTCTCCATCTCCATATACATTCCGAGTTGGTGGCTGAGCACTGTGCGAGAGCAGGTGTACGGACATGAAAAGGTCTCGATCGTTGACGGCGGGCTGCCGCGAGCTAAGAAAGAGGGGGTCAAGCTTGAGAGTGGCGCGCCAAAGGCATACAGAGTGAGCTTCTCTCCAGTACAGAAACCGTCTAGTCCAGTCAACTTACTATTCATGCTGCCAAGCAGAAAACGACTTATGCCGTACCTCAAGTCGCCGCAAACGCAGTAGTCGGTGAAACACTTCTGCTCTCCGCTCTCCAGATAAAGCATGGTTCGCTAAACGAGCACGTACGCAGAATTCGACGAGATAGTCCAGCTCGCTTCGCGCCCGTCGGCTGCAGATGGTGACACCCTGCTGATCGATGCGCGACCTTCGGCATCGTACGAAGCGGGGCATATACCCACTTCCCTCCTCTTCGATTTCCCCACTGCGCTGCTTCATGATTCAGCCGGGTTCACGCACTTGCGTCAACCTGATGATCTCAAGAGACTTCTGGAAGAGCGGATTGGCGCTGAGCAGTTACAGGAGATCCTCTCGGGCCGGAAGACTGTGGTTAATAGTGAGTCCTGAGTGCTGCGCTGACTTGACGATAAGTCGCTGAAATAGTCTGTGTCGCCATCGCTGTAGCGTGCGGCGGTGGGCTGTCGGCTGCTATCAATTGGCTTGAATTCCAGTCCCTCGGTGTCGATACGAGGCTGTACGACGAATCGTGGGGTGGTTACTCTGCCAGGCCCGAAACGGTGCGGACCACTGGCCCTAATCCACTTTGACCGTATAGATTAGAGGCAGCATACGTAGAACCAGCATGCACATTCTTGACACCATGTTACCTGCATACATGAACATCTGCAACACACTGGGATACTGTGCCACACTACCGCACTACCTTCAAGCCTCGTCCACAGTCTGCGTCTCCCACAGACCAGTGATCAGTCTCTTGCCTCCCTTCTCCTCCACACGGACGATAGTCGTCGCGCTCTGCTTCAACACATTCCCATCCGCCTTGCCCACCGTCTCGTACTTTGTGTACTGAGCTACGGTCCCCGTCGTCCCGTCCTCGCGGGTAGTCACGATGTTCAAGTCCTGTATGCTAGTGATCGTGGCGCTGAACGCGACGCGGAACTGGGTGGTGATAACTTCGATGAATGCGTCCGTGGTTGATGCGTCCCCGTTGATACTGCGCGCTTGTCAGCTTGATGCTACACCAGATCGATAGGGCAGGGCAGAGAAATGCGCAGGCGAGATAGAGAGAGACTTACCTGATCTCGGCATCGCGACTCAGCTCCGATCAGGGTCAACGTAGCGAGAGCGTCGTCTGACTGGAATAGCGTGCGGCTGAAGAAGGCATCTACGAAATCGGCGACAGCCTCACGGGGCATTTTGTCTGAACGTTGTCCAGTATTCGCGTTGACAACACTTGAAGCAATGAGGTAGAGTGGTGTTCAAGAATAGTCTCTTGTATCGGTCACGTATGCATGCGAACCTCATAGCTATGCTTGGGCCATGCTTGCGCCATGACCGCAAGCTGTCCACTTTGTGGCCCCTCATCTTATGGCGCGATGGCCCGACCCCTGGTCGTCTCGGCGTTCCGAGACTAGGGGTAGTGGTTCACTGCGCGTTTTCAGTTGACTGCTCTTTGCCCGTGTCAAGCGCTGACTCAGCCAGGTGTACGCATGCATTGGTCATCATGCCTCTTCATTGTTACTGAGGTTCTGCTTGCTTGGAGATATATCCGATCATCGTTCTCTAAGACTGCATGCAATGTTTCAATACAACAAAGCCCAATGCGATTGTCAACAGGTTCCTTGAAACAGGTTTAGCTCCAACTTGCTAAA
The DNA here is from genome assembly GCA_026538355.1 of Cryptococcus sp. GC_Crypt_5. Classification (NCBI taxonomy): domain Eukaryota; kingdom Fungi; phylum Basidiomycota; class Tremellomycetes; order Tremellales; family Cryptococcaceae; genus Cryptococcus; species Cryptococcus sp. GC_Crypt_5. The sequence goes on from JALPBZ010000013.1 coordinate 103,869, forward strand.
CGGTGTATTGGTCTCACAACAAAGCTACAAGACGACAGGCAGGGAGCGACAAGTGTTTTGGTTCGGGAACGAGGATGCTGCGCGAAAAGCTGCTCAGCATCGATGGGCAAGCCGTCTCTCATCGGGCCGACAGCGACTTTGAGGGCGACTTACATGATCGATTTGATCCAGACCACTACTCCGGATTCCTGGCTCTGACCATCCAAAGCGGATCTCTCGCTCTCATCCCCAGGCCACCTATGAGAGCGCCCAGGAAGTCTGTTCGCCCAGTTCCGCTGCCGCTCGGCTTCCCATCGGAGAAAACCAGTATCTCGACGTCTCTCCACCCCGCATACCAGAGGTAATCACCACACATCTTGAGCCGTTCGTCTTCGCTGATGCGCAACCATCGGGAGACAACTTTGGTCGGGAAACATCTATTGCTGATCGTGAGATGGATCGCGCCGCCCGGCTGCGTCCGTTGTCTGATTGATTCAAGGACTTGCAGGGGTTTGGTCAAGTAATCGATCGATACGACGCATGTCGTGCTGTCGATCTTCTCGCCTTTGTCGCCTTTCCATCCCCGCACTTCCGGATCGGTATTGAGGTCTGCGATGCCCCACTTCCCGCCGAAGACGGGATTGGCCGCCAACTCATGCGCGTTCATCCCCAGTCCGACGATCTGCAATGAACCTTCACTCGCCGCTTCTTCGATCTCGGAAGGATAATGGCTGATCCAGCTACTGCACAAATCGAGTATCCGTCCTTTCCGAGGAAGCGCGGTCTGGTAGTACTCCTTCAGAGTGGATATAGCGCTGTCGTCGATGTGCGTGACGAAGCGCGGCGAATCGTAGAATTCCGCATCGGAAGAGGGATCGGACGGCGTAAGATCGGCGCGAGTATAGGGGAACGAGCTCGATGGGTTCGGAGTCGGGTATGGTATTTGCGTATATTGCCTGGAGCTCATGCTGCGTGCGTGCGAGAGAGCTGTGTATGTCAATGGTCGTGAGAGGAGACTAGCACTGTATCGCGCTGAGAGCGATGATAGCATGTTGATGAGAGACAAAGCAATCGCAATGTTCGGGGGAATTTATAAATGGTCGATGCCGGTTGTCATTGCCGAGCACCGGTTAACAAACATCACTCACTACAAGTCGCTTCTTTGCTCTGTCTCAACCTTCCATCAACAACAACCAAAGCACGATGCCAGCAACAAACGGACTCGGTAAGCACCCCTGCCCGGCGATTGTCTTGAGACACCAGCGTCTAACGGGTGTGTGGATGCACGATTGACCATCCCCGCCCCTCAATCAGGCTGACTCCGGCTGACTCCGGCTGAGAGAATTATCGTCAAAGGCTACGGAGGATGGACGGCGTTCATGCAGTCGTACGGGCTGAAAGCGCACGACTCTGACGATATTGAAATACCCTCTAATCTACCATGATCTGACTCACAATCGCCGCTCAACCTCGCGCTTTCGCTACTGTTACAGACACAGATGCATAACACTCATCATGTTCACGCAACATTGACAAACGACGATGACGATCAATTCCAGCTACGCAAACCTGGCCTCCAGCTTGTCCCACAGCGCCAATCTGTTCTCCTTGTTTGATGCCCAAGCGCCAACCTTTTTCGGCTTCAGGTTCTGGTCGAGAAAGGTCTCGCCCTGCAACTGCGCATGCGCGCCCGGGTGGACAAGGATCTGAGAACGTGAATGGGAACGGGAATACCGCTCAGCCGGGCGCGTCGTAAAGTTAAAAGAGCTAAGCTTACGTAGACGGGCAGCTTGGCATATTCGTCGCCGGTGCTGCCGATAGTCATGAGTCCGAAGTAGAACATGACGCGAATAGTGGATGGGAACATGAACGAGTTCCAATTCGGCGTCCTGACTAGGCCTGACAGGAACCACCGGAAATCTCATCAGCGTCCACCATTTGGATTGACCGCTGTATGCTCATACGCTTATACGAGTATACAAGTAAGAGTTGGGAAAGACTGGCGGGCTCACCAGGGTAGAGATGATAGTACCGATATTGCGGATATCGCTCTTTGAACTCCTATGGGCGATAAGTCAACGTCACGAAAAGCCTGACCAAGGATAGCGTGTGAATGACCATGTACGCACCAAGATGAACGAATCAAGGACGGTACTATCTCGCGCACTCTGATCGAGGCAAAAGGTCGTTCTGTACCGCTTCTTCGAAGCCTCGATCAAAGACAGATCGTCGATATTCAGGGCGTACGACTGTCCCGGATTGCAAACGTTGAGTATCGTTGCGTTCGGTTTGAGCAAGGAGCGGGAGACGAGGAGGTGCATCAGGCCGAAGCGCGATAGAGCTTGAATGGCGAATGACGTGTCGTCTCTGTGCAGTCATATGCATCATCTTGTCAGCCCGCAGGATCAGAGTGTCGAGTGCGAGTTGGATCGAAGTGATGAGTATAGTGCGCATAAACACATGGATCGAGCTATGGACACATGGGCTCAGTGACCCACCCGTCCGCATTCAGATTGATAGTGCCGGTCGGAGGTCCGTTCTGCGTCATGATCTGCGCCAATCAGTCAAGTCAGCATATCAGCTCAGCTAGCTCGAATGTCTCGGGTGTCCGTGGCATCGGCTGCCCTTCGTATGATGATTGATGTATGAGGACCGAACAGGAAGAGACAACGCACGAGCTGATCCAGCTTATCGCCCGCCAAAGCATGCTGGACCTCATCCACGACGGCTCGGACGCCTTCGATATCGCTGCGCACACCGCACCCAATCTCTGTCTTAGCGCACTCACGCCTCATCCAGTGATAGTGATAGAGCACGGCATAGAGAGGAGGACATACGATATATCACCTTTGACGCACTCTGCGCGCACACCGCCCGCGCGCATGTCCTCCGCGACGTCCCGTGCCCGATCGAGGTTCCGGCCCACTATGATCGCGCGGGCGCAGTGGCCGTACTGCGGCAGAGCTCGACAGATCGACGCGCCTATACCTGCCGTTCCCCCTATGATGAGGATGACTTTATCCTGCTTCCTTTCACCGTTGCCATTGCCGTCGCCGTTGCTGTCGCTCGCGACGAGCGAGCGCAAGGCCGCATCAATATCGAACGACGGGGCCATAGCCGCTGTACACTATTTGTACGTCGATGACTTCAGATCGATGCTGGCTAGTGAGCGTCGGCGTTGGTGTCGTAGCATACAGGACTTGGAGAAAAGCACTGTCATGCAACGCCTGCGCAAACAACGATATATATCTCTCGTGATGCCGAGATACTGTAAGAGTAGGCAGCGCGATAAGCACTGTACACCGTACATCGTACACCGTCCGAATGTGGAACGTGGATCGAGTACGGTCACCAATGACCGATGACCGCCAACCATCATTTCGTCTTTTCTTTCCGAGACTTCCGCCATGCTGCCTTGCAGCATCGTGTACAGGAGATCAGAGCCCTGTGCCATCTGGATCTGGGGTGTCAATCTCGTGCTGCGCGGCGCATGGTATATGACATTTGAAATAGCACATAGCATGGCATATAGCGCATAGCGCGATGGAGCATCGACGAAGTGAAGTAGTGACGAAGTGTGTATCAACCCTATAAGACCAAAAACCGAAACGAATGTATAAAGTTATATATGCAGCTGAAGCCCCGCGTCAATTCTCGTATAACCACAACGAAACGACCAAAGATCCACTCTACATGACGCCCGCTTGCCTCTCCACTCTTGACTTCCTCAGCAGGCCAATCTCATGAGCCAGAAATTCGGCCGTGTCGGGTCTGTAGCGCACGAACGTTATATCAGTGTGACCCATTGTATGTGTATGTTGTTGACGTGAATCGACATACCTCGTTCGGGCGATACGGAGCATGACCTGGGCCATGCGCTCATTATCGTCCTCCTTCCCAGCTATTCCAGCTGTCCCATTGCCCGCTGTCCCATCATCCAGCCTGAGACCTCGCATGGCGCCCGTAGCGCCATTATTGCCCTTCCCGGCTGCTTTGACAGCTGCGCTACAGCGCTCTCTGAGTGTGGGCGTGGGCAGGTCCATATATTGGCCGAGCATGATGATATCCTTGTATGGGCCAGATTGGAGTGCGGAGAGGGGCACGCCGTGCTCGACTCCGCCCTCCGAGGCGTTGAAGAACCCCTTCAAGAGTTGAAGCCACTTGAACACCACGTCGATCTCGGAGGACGGGAGCGGGTCTTTCGTGCTTGGTTTGTCGGACAGGGGCGGGACGAGCAGAGAAATGAGGATGTCGATGATCCGGCGCCATAGGTCGAGCATCAGCGAGAGTCGCATCTCGTGCGTCAGAGTGACCGAGAAGACGGAGAACTAGATCGGCCGCGCTGTCAATGCTTACTCTACCCTCAAGCGCACATCGTACTCACGTTCTCGTTAAAGTAGTCGAACAAGGGACCCAGACTAGCCTCGATGTCCGCTTCACTCAGCACCGTCTTCGCCTTCTTCTTGTCCTTCAAAGGCTTTGTCAGAGCCTGCAACGTCGGCACAGACAATTGCGACTTGATGAATTCGCCCATCTTGTCGACCAGCTCTCGAGACATATCAGAAGCAGCACGGTCCAATGCGCGACCCGCAGTGGACAGGTGGTACTGCACATCGTGCTTCTCGCCGCCTTCCATGCTGATTCGCACATGCACTATTCCTCTTGGCGTCAGCGGCAGGACGACGTCGCGGATCTGCACTTCGGCGAAAGCGCGCGGGTCGAGACGGAACGTTGACGAGCCGATCATATCGTGCTTGCCGACCAATTGCCGGTCGAATGTCTGCAGCTCGAGGGTCTTGACCGCGCCGACAGAGATTTCGAAGGATTGCTCCCTGCAAGCCGAAGCGTAAGCAGACCGCAGTCGGAGCCGTGTAGCCAGGCAGACTCACCATCTTGGATCTTCCGCACCAAGCACCGTTCTGGTCTTCAGCAATCTCTCTCCGGTCTCTTTGTCGACTATCGCTACAAAGCCGTCTGCGGCTTTTGACATGCCTTTGCCAAGCAGGCTCTCTCCGCGCATGATTGTGACAGTGAAGATATGTCTCGCATTACCGCCGTTGGCGGTAGTGCCGAGCTTGTGTTGCTTAACAACCCTGGAAGTCTCCTCTGCTTCCATGGCAAAGACCAAGTCTTCTAAGCTGATCCGTGCCGCGCCCATGTCTGTGAGTTTCACACATGCCTGCAGACTGTTAGTACTCGAATACCTCACACCCGTGAGGCGTACTCACTGCTGGAGGGACGGTGAAGCCGTCGACCTTTTTCCGCTCAAGACTCTTAACCGCCTGCTGCCCTTTGGCCAGCCACGAGCTAGCCTTGCTTCCAAGCTTGTTCTGCACCTCCGAGGTCGGTGTCGAGACTTTTGCGGGGTTCAAGTCGGACAAGAAGAGCGCATGCACGGTCGAAGCGTACTGGGACACAGCGACGGAGACGGTCTTGGAGTAATCGATGAGGTAGACGGCTCGCTTGTACTCGCCCAACGGCAGCTCGTGGAGGATGGTCTGAGCGGACTCGCGAATGAACTCGAACAGGTCGATGACAGATTGACTGTGCTTGTTCTCCCCTTCCGGCACCCACTACACTGTCAGCCAAGTCCCAGTGCAAGATAGACTCACGCTGTCCATGCCTACACTTCGCGACACCCATTCATGCACGTTGTTCGCCTCGGTATCCTTGAGCCACGCAGAAACGTGAGGTTCAAAGAATGCGTCAAGCTCAAAGGCGTGTTCTTGTCCTGGACAAAGGTCGTCCCATAAGTCCAGTAGCTTCCCGGTAGTTTCGTAGAGCACAAAAATGTCGGAACCTGCGCCTCGAGGTTTGTCTAGGATCTGCAATTCCGCAAGGAAGAGAGGCAGTTGTTTGGAGATTATAATGGCTGAAGGGTTCAGTGTACTGGATAGACATTAGCAACAGCATTTTGCAGGATGGTACAAGTACTCACGAGCCTAAACCCTTGCCCCAGACCTTCTTGACGTTCGTCACCTCTCTGTACATCCACAACGCGACCTTTTCGAAGCCCTCGACCATGTGGTCTTTGCCGCTCTCAGCCGTTCGTCTGAACCCGTCATCCGTCTGGCCCACACCACCAGTGAGGAACTCCACCGCGGTAACGTATTCTCCGATGGCGCCGCCTTTCAGCTCGTCTCCTGCGTTTTCGAGAGCTTTCTGTGCTGATGGCTGAGAGGCAAAGAGTTGCGGTGCGGCATTGAATATGATCAGAAGTGATGGCGGAGGGGGAGGCGGTTGCGTGGCTGTTGTCGGGAAGATGGTGGGGAGGGATGTCGTGGCCAGGGACAGTAGAGTGGTGAGGAGATCGTCGAGGACGGGAGGAAGAGGATCGCCTTCTCTCATGCCAAAGCTCAGCAGACGCACGCCGTCGGCGACAGCGCGAGCATTCAGCACCTCTTCACGAGTGCCAATGCTGTCTGCCCATCGTGCCACCAAGCCATCCATCTCCTTCTCCTTTTCTCTGCGGCTGGCAATACCCCACACTTCCCTGCATCGCTCGACGAGATCGCGCGTCTTGGTGCCGTGTCCCGCCTCGCCCGCTCGAGCTGCAAGTCGACTGAACACTTCGACATTGCGCGGCGGCGTGAAAAACGTTGCTGCTGGTGAGGAAGGACCGTGCTCTGACACTGGCGATATTGGCAATTGCGAGTAACCGTTCGGTGAGCTGGGAGCGGTGAGTTGAGGAAAGTCGCTGAGCAGGTTGCTGAGCGACTGAGATAAGCTGGCCTGTCGGTTCTTCTGCGAGGGTGTGTGAGGTTGCGGCAAAGTCGACAGCGCGCTCATGGCCCGTTTGATGTCGGACATGTAAAGCTATGATATGTTAGCGGCGCGAATCAAGAGAGAATGAGGAGAGAAGTACCTGTTCGAGCATTCCACTCCGCTTGATGTCCGCGACGTCCCGGTCGTACACGTCTTTACGGACGTTCCAGACCAGTCCGACGGTATCGATCATTTCATTGGCATCACCGTCCCAGACAGGACTAGGCTTGCGCTTGATGTTTTCGGTCGAGACGCTCATTGATGATCGTCCAAGTCCCACTGGAGACCGCTTGGGAGTAACGCTTGTAGGACTGGCAAGGCCGCTTGAAGCGTAGTCTCCGTCGGGGTTTGGAGACGCAACCAGCATATATGATTGGACCTCGGCACGGATACGGAAGAGCTGATCCCTGTCCTTTTCTGCTTGCGGTCGTGCGAGCGGGGAGAAGTATGATGAGCGGGGTAGCGAGTTGTAAAGCAGTTGAAGGAGGTGAGACTGGTGGGCATGAGCGGGTGCTGAGCCAGCCGCTGGAGGTGGGATGGACGCGGTGAAAGCTATGGTGGCCAGGATGATCAGATCTGTCCCCATGCAAGGTATGAACGAGCTTACCATCGAGCAGCATGGATACTTCTCTCAGATTCAAGCCCGAGGGTGTCTTGGTGCCCTTCTTGATATGGCTCAAGAAGGCGCTGACTGCAGTCTTCCAACTCTGGTCGCCTTCTTCGTTGGCGAGCGTTCCCCAAAATTCCAACAAGAACTCTTTAGGCAGCTTGGTCGAGTCTGGATCAGACTTGCTCTTGCCCATACTGAGCCCGAAGCCTTGGCTCTTTCTGCGAGTGACTACGTGCGGGCTACTTGAGCCATTGGGCACTTGCGGTAGGTCGGGAGTCTTGAGTTGAGCCGAAGGGGAGTGACCGAAAGCGGCGAACGTGAAGCGGGAGCCATTGGGTGACGTTCCGTGCAATGGCGGGGAAGGGAGGGGCGGGACTGGCGGTGTAAAGGCTGATACGGTTGATAAGGAGGATGCGGTGGACATGCGGTTCATCATTGGCGGTGCAGGAGGACTGATGAGGTGATGGTGGAGTACCGCGACTCGCAGACTGTACTGATACCCCAGTCTCTCCAGCTCGTCCATACCTGATGTAGCAGATGGTCCAACGAACGAGCCGCTGGTGGAATTACTGCGCATGTTCATGGTGATACTGGCCGGGGAAGCTAGCGAGGGGCCGCCCACAGGTGAAGGAGGAGGCAGTAACCCTCCTGACGTCGAGGTAACATATGACTGCTGTGTGTAGCTCGTGGATGTCGTGGAATTTGACAGTGATCGAGTGGGGACGTACGGGAGAGCCAATGGAGGAGGAGGCGGAGTGGGCGAGGGGGTGTTGGTAGAACGATGCATCGTGGGTGGGTGGATGTGTTTTATGCGTGCTGTGCTATGTGTGTGTGTGTGTGTGTACGGGAGTGATGGCTTCGTTGCGGGAGTGGAGGTACTCGAGGATTACGACATGCGAGTGTTGAGAATGACTACAGTATTAATGACAATGGCGACCAGTCATTCACGTCTCGATGTTATCAATCAGACGAAGAGCAAAGCACGACAGAGAGCAAAGTATCAAGCGGCGCCGAGCATGGTCAAGCAGGCGTAAACAAACTTTCTGGCATGCTGCCTGCTGCTTGTTGCTATGCTCAACTTTACGCCTCGCCGCGTGAGTACAACAACAGCTGTCACCGCCAGGGTAACGTTAGCGACGCGTCCGGTAATACTGTATTTTTATCTCTTGTTTACAGACGCGTTAGGTGGTTTGTAATGGGATCTACAGGGAGTTGTAATGGGAATTACGAATTTCATTGTAATGATACGAGGAAGAATGCCCTGTTGCAGCGGATACGGTTCCTCGCCCCTGAGTGTAGGTTCATCCATAGGTACCGAGTCAGAGGCAGAGGGCGATCTCTCGGCCGCAGCGTTCCAGTACTCGTAGTAGTCATCCACAAGCGGCTGCTGCATGGCTGTATAGCTGCATACCGTAGCGGTCGTAGGTGTACGAGTAGACAGATACAGCCCAGTGACTGGCTCTTCGCAGTTGTCAGCACTATGACACCGCAGCTGCCAAATGCCGACTGGTGCGGGCTTTGCATACGCTACGAAGACTCGAGTAGTGCTGACCCAAAAGACTGGCGTGGGAGTTAGTACCCTCATAAGGCAATTGTACGGGGCGAGAACGACATGTTCCGGCGGAAAGTGCAAGATCTGACAAACCGTTCGCAGCGATTTGTCGCTCCATCAGACATTGTCCAAATAGTATATATAGTGTACAATGTACAATAGTATCTCTCTCTCCCCATCTCACTATCTGTACATATCTACATATATACCTGAATTGCCTACTCGCTCTCGACTGCGACTGCATTGACCACACTCGTACCGCAACGAAATAGCCCTCCACCCTGTCGTCCTTCTCACTCGCTAGAGCATCAGTGCTCATCGCTATCCTGATCGCCATAACGGCCATATACAGCTCTCAGCTTTCCTCGCTCACTCGCTCTTTGCCTCTTGCTTTGCGCAAAGCATCATCGGTCATCAGGACTACATCCACATCCACATCGTCTCTGAGCACTGCGCCGGCGCAGGATACAGGTGATATGCAGTTCAAATATCGTCCGTCGCACAAACGTGGAGGGGCGGACCACGGATGGCTCAAGGTGCGTCACCTACATTCCTTGTTTCTGCACGAGAGTAAGAGATAGAAAGCTAACTGTCGTATTGGTTGGTGAGTAGACATTCCACACGTTCTCATTCGCCAACTACTATGATCCCGAGTACGAGCAATTCGGGTGTTTGCGAGTCATAAACGAGGACCGGGTGGCTGTGAGTTGACTTTACAGCTCATAGCTCTGAAATACACTTCATCGACGACTGATCTCGCACCATTCGTTATTGAACATAGGCAAGGACAGGATTCCCTACTCATTCGCACCGCGAAGCCGAGATCTTCTCCTATGTCATCAGTGAGTCGACTAACTTCTCTCTCGACGAAGAATGAATATGATGTCTGATGGTCTTCTTTACCGTACAGGCGGCGAGCTATCGCACAAGGACTCAATGGGCAATGTGGAGACTATGCAGCGTGGGGATATCCAGATGACCAGCGGGGGGAAAGGGATCGCGCATTCAGAGTACAATGATCATCCAAAGTACGTCGAGCTTGTCGAGCTCAGCTCAGCTCAGCCCTAGCTCGGCTCTGGCTCAGCTCTAGCTTGAGCTCAGCTTCGGCGAGAGAGAGAGCAGGTACTCAGATCTTTTGATGCTTATGCTGACCACTTCTCCCGCGCAGCAAGGAAACGCACTTCCTGCAAATCTGGGCCACACCATACGAGCGCGGCCTTACGCCCGGCTACTTCACACGCCACTTCACCGATGAGGAGAAGAAGGATACGCTGTGCGCGATCGTCGCTCCGGTCGGTACCGATGGTGTCAGTGAGGAGCGGGAGGGAAAGAGCGTCACGCCTGTACGTGTGTTCTACCTCTCATACTTTCACATCCTCTACGAGTCCCTTGCACTTCGTCGTTGTTTACTTTACGCTACACTCTGTAATCAAAGTATGATCGCTGACGGTGGCCTGCCCGCGTTCGTGACCCAGATCCACTCCGCATTGCACTTCTACGCGTCCCTCCTCTCGCCTTCCAAGACACTCACACACACCCTCCAACCCCGCTTATCGACATCACTCACCAAACCAAGCCAGAAACTAGTCTACATCCAACTCGTCCAATCGTCCGGCTACTCCACTTCTGCAGGCGTGACGGACCCCGCCAAAGCGCCCGCAGCCGTCATCAGGGTTACTGGTGGTAATGGACAAGAAGCTGTACTGGGCGAGGGGGACGGGGTGTTCGTTCGTGGGGCCAAGACTGGGGAGGAGATCGGGTTGGAGAACTTGGGTAAAGGCGTTGGGGAGATTGTCCTTTTCGAGATGGACGCTTAGGGTGGTGGTGTACGCGCAAAGGCGCGTCTCCAGCTGATACTGGTATTCCAGGCGACAATGTGTAGAGTTCGCTGGAGAGGAGCACTAGTAACCAATCCATAAAATACCGGAAACACTATGATGACCCAAGCGTCTTTTATAGAACGATAGAACAAAAGCATATGCACTACAGCTCATATCTGCAATTTCGCAGTTGACTCAATATATGACAACGCTTGTCTCAAAAACCGACCATGATATGGTCTTTGACTCATCGTCGCTTCACGCGATGATAGCGTCTATCAGACCAGAGGTGTAAGCTGACCAGTCGGTGACTGCAAACGTGGACAGAGTCAGTCATGTTCTGCCCCTGTCAATCTTTGTCCCATCACTCCTTTACTCTGGGCTGCTCGACTAGATACGGTGTTTGGTATGGAGGGGAAGCTGTGCATAGTACTCACAGATGATCCCTTTACTCTTCCCTTTCACCCCAGCAAGGTAATTGAGCAACCTCTGATTAACGCCCGAACTAACTACGTCGCCCAAAGCCATGATGGATGGCGTAATAAGCTGCAAATCGTTCTCCCCACTGGCGAACGAGATCCATAATTGGCCATCCTTGGGGTCGGACGTCGTAGCAGCCATCAGGTGTGCTGAGAGTGCAGCGTACTTCGCGCTGATGTGGTTGTTGATCCCGGTGGCGGCTGTTGGCTCGTAGTAGTCCTCTATCACCGCGACCTCGCTCTTGGTCGACGACGAAGACGAAGAGGAGTAGGTGAGAGTGAAATTGGCATTATTGTCCGCCCATCCATCCGCAAAGTCCAGACCCAATCCACCCGATTGGATAGACGAAGAGAGCTGGTCCAGCCCGAACCGCCTCAACAAGACGATCTTGCCTCGCAACGAGGAGAGCGTCTTGCCCGAGAGCGAGGTTGTTGATGAGACGTAGGATGTGGCTGGGGAAGAGGTGAGTGTTGAATAGAGCTGTTGTTGGAGGGCTTGCGTGCTGCCGAATGTGCTGTTCTCGATCTGCGCGTAGCGAGGAAGACATGGTATCAGTTCGGAGTATGATGTGACGAGAACCTCAGCCCTCTTTGATGGAACAGCACCGCAGATTTCCTCACTCCTGCTTCCGCAATCTCCACTTTCCTCTGCCCTCTGCCCTCTGTCAGTTGCGACAGTGATAAACGAAACAACGACTCACTTTAACACTCAAGAACAACGCTTCGGTGGGATTATCATCCAGAAACCTGTAGAACCCAAACATGACATCTTCGAAGCTCGCGTCGAGGTCTAGTATCGCCTCCGAATGGTAGAAGATGATTTTGGAAGTGTTGGTGGGGGAGAACCCGACGCGGAGGTCGAATGCGCGGTGACCAGCTGCGAGTTGAGCGAATATGGAGGTGGATTGGCATCTGCGCGGTTGGGTTGGTCAGTATCATAGTATCTACGTTTCCGACTTCTGGGATATACTGAGCAATGGAGGAGCAAGGGAGGAGGGCGCAAGAGTAGAGGGGAAGAGAAAGAGGGATGATGGAAGAAGATGAGACTGGGCTCACCGGTAGATCAGCGCTGGGTAGATGATCCCCGTCTCCTTGATATACTTGAGCTGAGTGATCTCCGTGTAACCCCACTACTCGAGAGACACACCACGATTCAGTATCAGCCAATCACCCTGCATGACTATCCCTCTCGCAAAGAGACAGAAACAAACTCACGCTCGCCGTGTCGTGCGTGCCGGGGATACTGAGCTCGGTGATCGCTGCACTATCGGCTTTCTTGCTCATCCAACTGCACATTGACCCAGAGCACTTGGTGTATGTGCCTGTACAGGATCATATCAGCATTCGATGAAACTCATAGACATAGACCTGGAGCTGACGAAGAGGGAAGAAGTAGTGGACTCACCCAGAATACCTTGACCCTCTTTCAACGCTGCGGCCATGGCAGTAGAGGAAGTCTTGCTTGCGCGACTTTCGAGCTGGACGTGGGACGCGAGCGCTGGCGCTGCGTGCCCTAGGCGCGCCAAGAGGAAGAAGGAGAGTGACGCGAGGAGGAACCTCATCGTGCTCTGCGCAAGTAGAACAGAGGAGAAAGGCAAGTGACGTAGAGGGATGCAAGTTGATAGTTGATCGACTTGTGGGATTGATGTGATTGATGGTTGATCGATGATGCCCGGTATGATCAAGCCATGAACATCTCGCGCACCTCTACAGCTCTACACCTCTACCCACATTCTCGCGCCAGGCAACGCAAGAACCGTCCAGGCCACCCATGAATACCGTGACTACCGTGAATGCCGTGAATACCGGGACATGTGCACTACTAGTGTACAACAATTACAATACATTGTCCACATGGGCAAGTCCACAGCGGGACTCCCGGGATGCCGTATACATAATGTAGCGGAGAGGGGTCAGAAGCAAAGACGCGATGCTCGCTCTGGATCCTGCGATCTGAATCGTTTCCCTTAAGATGATTGATCGGCGTAATCTCCCTGGCCTGCAGGGGTATGGCTACCATGCTTTGTAGCACTTTGCTCTCTGGGCTGAAGAGAGAGACAGATTGCAGAGTGCGCCAAGGGGGCGAAAGAATTATAAAGGGTTTACTTTCACTCGTTCAAGGTAGCCGGTTGCCGTAGCGATCAGGCACAGACACGTCCCGGCTATATTCCTCGCAACGGCTATAAGGCATACTCGAGCAGCGTTGGGCGACTGGATGGCATGTTCACATACGTATACATAGTTTATATACGATGTACAGTCATGCGCCTGCATTTATGTATAGTCGAGTATCGATCCGTCATATTCTCAGCGGACCAAAATTGAGATACCCATCTTTCACTCGACTCGCTTCGCTTCAGTATCAGCAGTGGCAGTGACGGTAGCAGTGGCACCGGTGTGCCCCTCACCTCTATCCGAGGGAGTCGTTCGCGGATGCGCGCTTGAGACGAGCCCTGAGCTCATTCGCTATTCGCGTTAGACGCACGGCCTCGTCTGAGGACTGAGGACCGAGGCACGATCGAGCGTTTGCTACGCCCGGAGTAATGCTGGAGTTTGAGCCGTGACTTCCGCTCAGAGCAAGACTTGTTATGGCGGGCAGACCAGTAGGTGGCAGAGTGGGGGCGGGCGCAAGCGTCCTATAGCTTCGTTGTGGATAGTCGGAGGTCCCCGATTTTGTGGCGGAGCCGTCTCTTCCTCTCTTGGGTGTGCTACTTTCCCCTCTCCCATTCCCTTGTGAGCTGCTTGTGGCTCTCATAGGTGGATCACCATTGTCAGGCACAGAAGGAGCTGGGGCGATCGTCCTGTAGATTCGTTGTGAATCGTTGGATGTGCCCGACTTTGTGATAGGGCCGTCTGTCGCTCTCTTGGGTGTGCTACCTTCCTCTCTCCCATCCGCACGCGTGCTGCTTGTGGCTCTCACAGGGGGATGGCCACTGTCAGGCACAGAGGGAGCCGGGGCGATCGTCCTGTAGATGAACGATAAATTGATGCTGATCTTCCCTCTCTTTCTCAAGATCAGGCGGCCTCTCCGCTTCCTGGCTGCACTGGCCCCCTCTGTCGCCATTGTAGCGGTAGTGCTTGTCGAGATTCTGTGGTTGGTCTCGGGAAGAGAGAATTGTATCTCTTCATGCAAGCGAAATGACGCTCGTTCACCGTCATAGAGCCAAAGTCGACCAGTGATTTCTTCTCGTCGTCTGTGTGCTCCTGACAGAGTGACACTTTCGTCCGCCAGCGATTCAGTCGGGTGCATAGTGGACATTCTTTCTTGTGGAACTTGATTTCAGTCATGATTATAGCAAGAGTAGAGGGGAGAATTGCAATTTGACAGGCAATACCTTCTGTGAATTCGCTGATCTGCTGGTAGTTCGAGAAGATGAGAAGCAAACACATGGATATGTAGATGACTCGGTCTCAAGCAGGCGCTTCCGAGAACACCCTTAAAACCATTCATCACAGTCATACAAATCGAAAAACTCTGCCACTGGCTTGCGAAGGACACGACAAAGGATAAAGGAAGGGTTGGCTGCTTCTGTCTCTGACATCCACCGAATTATTCATTTGCCACTGTGAAGACATCAATTCCATGCACCCAATATGTGTACTGTAGTCCTGTACTGGACATGAAGGTAGATCCGCTCAGCCATGCACCCTGTCAATGGATGCTGTTCCCCTCTTTGACGCTTTTCTGCTCAGGCTACAAGCAAGGCAAGGCAGTACTGCGAGTGAGAGTGGGCCTCACAAACAGACACAGACACGCTCTACTATGTCGTCTAGGTAGAACCCGCCACTCATGATTGTTTCGGTGAAGCTAAGAAGCGAACGAAGCGAACGAAGCGAATGAAAGATGTCGACGACTCGTCTTCGAGTGCATCCTTGAATACAGTTGGAATGCAGTTGGCTTCTGATCAGAGAAGGCCACGACGAAGGATCAGAAAAGGGTTGCCTGCATTCGACCTTAACATCCACCTAATCCTACTTATCGTATAATGCTGTGAAATAGGCAGGTATGGTGTACTGCATGAACAGCCAGAAAGCCGAGTCTCGTTCAGTCCTCTGCGTCTGGCTGAACATCGTCTCCTTCGGCGCATAAGAGCTTGGAGATACCCATCGCTTCCCTCACTCTGCTCTCGTTGAACGGGGATATCGTGCGACTCTCTTGCGTCCTCGCCGCGGTCTGCTGAGTGCTTGACGACTTACTTCCAGCAGGGACAGACGGTGCGGCGGTGCTCGTTATCGTGTCTGTGATTGTGTACAATCGCCGTTCAGACGTGTAGGACGCAGTGGGCCGCAGACTGACTCGTGCTTGCTCTGTCCTCGGGATCGTGCTCGCGATGAATTGCCATTCGGACAGCTGCGGGCGGCTGGTGGGAGCTGGGGCGATTGTCCGAAGCCCGGGAACTGGATTAGTTGGAGTTCCCAACCTGGGAAAACGAGGGCCACTGGATCGTGCAGGGGTGCTACCTAGTTTCGTGTCTTCGGTGCTTGACGTCTTGTTAGTCGAACTACTTCTCGCAGGCACGTCAGAGTATGATTTTTCTTCTCCGTTGTAATACATGAACGTTCCGTGCTCTTCCGCGCTTCCCCCTGTGGCATGGTTTGCTCCTGCTCCTTCTCTCGCTTCAGCTCCTTCTTCCAGCACCTCGATAGTGCGGGGTGGGACAGTATCACCTGGAGGCGAAGTGGGAGTGGAAGCAGACATTTCTTCGTTGCCTCGTTCCTGTGGCGAAGATATCGGTTTCTTAGTGTGAATACTGTATGTAAGTATGCGAACAGGAGCTGCTTTCTCTTGCGCCACTATCTTTCTTGATAATCAAAAAAAGAGAAGAAGGTCAGAAGCAAAGAAGAGATTGCGTGACGACTCGTCACCCACTTTCGCAAGAGCACAGTTCGAAGGCAATCCCACCGTTGACCAACACGATTATGACAAAGGTGGACTATCGCCCGTCCTTTCACTCGGACATCGATCGGAACGACCCCTAGTACATACAGCTGCTGATCAATTCTCGAACTATCAAGTTGAAGCGGAACGTTGACTGTTCAGATTTGTATCCTTTCATGCAACGTTCAATACGTAGCCCACGCTATTCGTTAGATGAGAATCGAAATGGTATTGCATCAAATACATATTATACGTCCATATAGTATATGTCACTTCGGACTTTTGTAGCTCCGCTCCCGAAGAGGCCCCTAGTACTCGATCCCACATCGGTCCAAGCACTCTGTCACTGCGATCGCGAATGATTTCGGGATAGTCGGCGCGAACTGAGCGACGTTGAGGCTAATCATCATAAATGCCTCGAATCAGCACTCTGCTCGCTGGATCTAGTACGGCTGAAAGAAGGAGGGATAAGGGATTCACCCGTTGATCTCGCGCGGGAAGCCTAGTGTGGAATTGACAATATCGCTATCGAGGTTGAAGAAGTTGTTGACGACACTCGACAATCCTGGGTCATCGTCCGAGAAGGCAGCGACGAATACTGCCGGCTCGCAATTGTCGTTAAACTCGAAATGTATCGAGCCCATGGGTAAAGGTACGGCCTGCACGAGATTCGTCAGCAATTCTGGCTGAAGAAAACATAGTGGAGAGACGTCACGAAGGCGATAATCGTGGAGGACATACCTGGTATTGCGTGAGGTTGGCGTGGAACTCCATCGCGAAGCTGTTCTCGAGCAAAAAGCCCGTTCGTACAGGTTTCTTCACACTGCGACGCCATATACATCAGTCATCCTATTCAGCCAGAACATCTTTGATGACATCAGAAGAGGGCTCCGCGACTCACGGCGTAATAATATTGAGAAACTCAGTTGCTCGCGGATGTGTGTGGGGACTAGAGAAGAGTCAGGAGTCAGCGAATGCTTTCAGATAAGAAGATTATAAGTCCAACGAGTTGCAGTCGGGTTCGCCCTGCTAGGGGAGACGCTCAACTCACGTGTTCATTCCGCACGGGTTCATGAAACCCATCGACATCGATACACCCATGCTGTAAAGCCTATGACAAGCGATAAGAGCGGGTAATGAGCTATATCCCCACGCACTTCTCTTTATACTTACATGGGGAAGTTCTTGCGATAGGCTAAGACACCTTCACCACCTCGACCTTGGGAGACACCGCCTGGCGGATTGGCCTAAGTGGAGGACGCATATCAGTGTTTCATCAGGCATTGTCAAACATAAACGCCGGAAAGAGGGCACGAGCTACAGAGCTGCAGAGGGGCAGAGGGGCAGAGGAACAGAAGGAGGGACTACGTACAGAAGGGTTGTAATCAAACTTCCAATAATCCGAACCTTGCGCATACAAGAGCGCATAGCGATCTGCAGTTGTGGGCGCTTGAATCACTTTGGTCAATAGATCCGAGGTGATATTGGGGTTTGACTTGGCTGATTGGGTTGCTGAAGGCGAGTAGGAGCCGAATGTCAGAGACGCAGCGACGGAAGCTTCACGTGCCGCTACAGCTACACGAGTGTGGGCTGGGGCTGGCGCTGCTGAGACTGTTCCTAGCGAGAGAAGCGCCGCGAAGGCTGCTGTGACTAGTAACATCGTACCAAAAGAGTGGTGGACGGATACAAACACGGTAGAATGTCCACGAGCAAGAGGATGGGAGGGAGATTGTCCAGCGGGTCTCGCGAGCTGATGGGGACAATGGAGAAAAGAGGGCCATCGTTCCGTGGGTTTCACCTTATATACTCACTTCTCGGTCTTCGACACCACCATAATCGCGGATCATGGGTGGAGGGCACCGGCCCTGGTATCGGTACGAGTTACCGCGTGGGCATAGGCCATAAGGGGACGGTACATCTTCCAATGGAACGCAAGATTCGACGGCTGGGTGGGCTGTACGCCCGAAATAACCATAGGAACAATGATTCGGCTCGGGCTGTCGGCCAGGGGTCCCAGGGTTTATTGGGGACTCAAGTGAAGCATGCAGTACTGGAGTACTTACGAGACTGGCTCCCGCTCCAGTCATCCGTTCCTTGTGGTTCCTGTGACGACGCTCCTTACGAGCGTGGGAACCGCGGCGCGGCGCGGTCCGACGCCGCTGCTCTGCTCTGCCCAGCGATGAGATGAAAGAAAGTATGTGTGAATGTCATTCAAGTTCCAATCGCCGTACCGCACACCTCGAGGCGGTTATCAGGGTGCAGTCAGCAATCGTTCGGACATATCGAGGTAGACCAGGCAGCTTGATGACGCCCGAGTCGTCAGGCTCGTACGAAGCCGTCTCGGCTCGGAGAACCGGCACAATGGCTGTGTCTGTGCCTGAGCTGGTAGTCACCGGTACTGGGCTCGATTTTGGATTGCGAAACCACCGTTGGTAATGCACATGCAGTCGACACTCAATCATGATGGCGTGCGAGCGGCAGGTAGAGTCAGACACAGCCGTTCTTGTGAACACAGCAGGAGATTGATATTACATCACTTGGGATCAGTTAACGTAACCGACGAAGTAATCGCCGTTCGTCGTCGTTGTCCAGCATTTCATTTTCTCAATGAGTTGTCCTACTTGATTCCTTCGACTTAATCCTCATCACTCGCTTGATGCTACTGATGCGACCATAATGCACGTCCGCCATGGTCCCAATGACACGACGAGAGCTGCGTTCGTTGCGAACTTATCATGCGCAAAGGTAGGCCATTATCGACATTCCCGGAAGAAATGAATCTTTGCACCTTCAAGATAACACACTCTGTCCACGACGCATGTAAACCCAGTCCTGTGGGGGCCGTTCAAAGCTCTTTAGCTCTTTCGATGTAACAAGAAGACCGAACCAACCCTCAACTATTCGCACAAGCAGGCATGAGCTCCAAAGAGAAATTATGGGCGGCTGTGCTGGACGAGTGGTATCAGGAAGCAGCTGAGTGAAGACCAAGCCAAGGAAACGACAAAGCCAGTTCAACCATCGGGTCACCGTGTCGTCGTGTCGCTGTCTCGTAATGGTCCATCGCAAGTGAACGCAGACTGTAACTTTGCTCCAGTTCCCAACAGGTGACGGAAGGCGAAGACCTCAACATGCATATACGGTACCTTCAAGTACTCCCCACTCCCCACTCCCTTATCTCTGTCCCTCGCCTCGGGACGCTACAGTCTCCGAGCCCAACTGACCCAGACAGGCATGATCGCCCTCGCCTCCCCCTGCTCGAGCTCTCTCACGAAATTCGTCGAGACAACGCGATAATCCTCCTCGCTCACTCCCGCGCCGTCGATGATGAACAATTTGGCCGTATCTGGGAACTCGCGCGTATCTCTCAGTGTCAGAGATCCGACTTGATGCAATTGCGGATCTGCGCGCGGCACCGCGTTAGCTGTCAGTCCCCATGACTCTTATGTTGGCAAACTGTTTGGAGGACGGGATGCCACGCACCGTCAGACCAGGGACTCATAGGCCATTCGCCCTTGATAGTATTCACTGAATCGAAGAGGCCTGTTCTTTCCAGATGACCCGGCACTCGAAGAGCGATATGCGAGTCCAGACCGCGCGTGGCGAAGCTCCTACAAGCATTCACACAGCAATGGATCAGCGACCGCGCAGAGTAGGGATCGCAAAGCCAAGGCTCGACCTACACCACGAGCATCTCGCAAAATTGCTTGATGGCCGGCGCCACGACTGATATATCCTGGCCTGGAGTCTGCCATATCGACTCAATCTCTGCCGAGTGGATTATCCCGCCTGGGCGAAGGACGCGGCCGGCTTCGCGAAACAGGGCGGGGAAGTCGCGGATCTGCGGAAGCGCCAGATGCAGATCAGCGTCACAACCTCCTGCGAGTAATGCGAAGAGAGCTGTAGAAGGCTTAGCGCCAACGCAGCTCGCAGCCCGCAGCAGTTGCTCGTCGTCCGCACTCACCCCGCTCATCAGAAATCGGACGTTGACGAAATCAAACGTGGCGTCTGGAAACGGTAATCCGTTCGTTACGTCGTCGTGCAAGAACGAGACATTGTCGGGCAATTCATCAGGCTGGATTGGCACGAGGTCGATCTACGTGTTCACGATTACCCTCAGTTTCATGCTAGATGGTCGGTAGAACAGCTCAGGACTCACGCCTATTACCTCTGCTTGAGGGAACTCGCGGGCCATTTCTATGCACCTGCTCAAGCGTATCAGCGCGCTGCTCGGCGGCTCAGGATTGTGTACGAAGCTATCGCGGCGAGAGCTTCGCTCACCATATACCCGTCCCGCACCCGATATCCAAGACCTTTTTGCCCTCTGCGGCGACCTCATCTGGTTCTAGCAGTTGTGGTACAGGAGCGAGGTAATTGGCGCCGAAGAACTACGAGTACATTTAGTCAGGCGGCGTTGATAGAAACTTGTGCGATATGCGGTGATAAGCGCACCATTTGTAATGCATGATGTTGGATGTCGAGGCGCTGTCGTAGTCCATGACAGTGTTAGCCGTGGGGTACTCGAGCACATAGTTGGGACTTGATTGAAAATGGAGATTCACCTCGACTTCTGCTAGATCTATGATGCGATGGCATGCTGTCAATATGGGATCGTGGACTGTAGAGGTACATGTTGCTCACCCGCGGGAAGAGCGTAGTCGTCTAAGCGGTAAAAAGACCTTAGAGATTAGTGATCGAGTGGTGGGTTTGCTAAGACGCTGGAAGCAACCCACCCGTACTATTATTATACCATCTTCCTCCGTCTTCTCTGAATCTAAACGATGTCATTCCAGTGTCACTTACGTTAAAGTGACGTGAGACGAGAACGTGTCTCAGACTCACTTTGCCATGGCCATACTCGAGCTATCAGAGATACTTGCGAGACTCGGGGTGGACGGCGGTGTAAGACGGGGCACGAAGCTGGGCCCAGCAGAATCGCCATTATGCACTTGACTCTGACCATCTGATGAGTCTGAGTTATCAGTGCTGGCGCTCGTGTCGGCTATCTGGTGTGCGGTGGGTCGGGGTGGCGTAACGGTGCCGGTGCCAGTGCCGGTGAGGGTGTGCGGGGCCGTGCTGCTCTCTCCGAACTGCTCGGGGATGTCTGGGTTATTCGAGCCCATCGTGATGGTATGTATAGGAGGTTGAATTTGCTGCTAAGTGGATTGATGTGCTTGTCCGGGCTGTCAAGCTGAATGTGGGCTATCTCACAGATGGGCGTCAGCGGGTGTGTGGTATATGCCAGAGAGTCGGCGCTGTTGAGATGAGATCGAGGAAGACAGAGGAATGCAATGCTGAATGGATGGGTAATGAATTAATCAGTGATGAGTGATGTGCTGAAGAGGTCTGAGCGTTGTTTCATCCAATTTCAATAATGATCAATTCAGTCGCATCACCCATCAATCACTGCGGCCGCCGGGCACCTCTCTACTTGTTCTCTTGCTGTCTGGTTCTCCTCTCCGCGCTGAGCCCAATTCGTTAGTTGTTACGTTGCTGTTCCTCTGTACCGCTGCACTGCATGCATGCATGTGGTCGTGCTGTCGTTTCCCTGTGTTTTTTCTTCTCTATTGTACACTCGCCACATGTATCATGACATATCACTGTGCTAATTGCTGCTGCTGCGGAATCAGGTCTCGGAATAAAAATTGGCAAATAGAGCAGAAAAATAGTTACCATTGTTTTGGGTCCTTCTCCTCTTTCCTCCTCCTTCTCGTCTTCCTCCTCTCCCCCTTCTTTTCACCTTTTTGCCTCCCAGCCCCTTTCCGCCTTTCCGCGTAATGTCTTTCCGCCATTTGTTCTTTGCGAGAAAAGCAAAACGATGGCTTCGGCCGCGCTACCCCTTTCCCCGTTTTCCCTTTTCCCCCGTTCCCCCTTTCCCGGACTGCCCCTCTGTCGCCTCTGTCAGTGCTGGCCTCGTTAATTAATCCCGTAATCGCGACTCAGCCCTAGATCTGCAAGGGTAGTCGTTAATTGCTCAGTGCTAATTCCTAATTGCTAATTGCATCGCAACGTCACTCGGCAGAGTACTCGTACATGGGTGATGATAGGGAAGCGAAGCATTCCATGCGGTCCAGCATCACCCAATGACCATCTCGAAATATCTGCTTCCGAGGCGGTCGTTGGATATAGAGAGGTGGGGCAAGATCGATATGCGGTAGTGAGGATCGGTGATGAGATTTGTTACAAAGTAGTGTGGGTGTTGGTGTTCTGTACCAAATGTGCGGGAAAGGGAAGATGAAACAAAAACAAGGAAAATCGGAAGGAGCAATGCAATGTAGATCTGCCCGGAGTAAATGACGAATCATAGTCGCCGCGCAGTGGAACTGATTCACAAGGATATCAGCCGTCGTTGTTACTGCAGCCGAATGGAGTAAGCAAGGAAAAGCCAGTCATGTGTTATCCCGCACCGAGTATAATCAAGACGTATAGCTGACTTGTAGTTCTCCGTCTTCTGGCAGAGCAGTGTGACACTGGCGAACCCTTGCACAGTTGAAATACATCAGAAGAACCTTATGTCGAGCGCAGTATCGTATAGTGATAAGAACTGCAGCTCGAGCACAAGTATCAAAGTATAAATGAGATACGAGCATCTATTCTCTAAGCACAATAGCGGGTAACATCCGCCTTGGCGACCCGGGTCGTACTTCCCTGACCGCTTTGCGACCCCCTAATTATCCCGAGCATGATGGATGCGTAGAGCCTTCGCTGGCGTTGTTGCCTTTTCACCAGAAGGTCTTGCGTTGCAGCGCATGGCTGATGATTAGAGATAGTACTCTTCCTCGCTCGCGACGGTGACGCC
Source organism: Cryptococcus sp. GC_Crypt_5 (assembly GCA_026538355.1). Taxonomy (NCBI): domain Eukaryota; kingdom Fungi; phylum Basidiomycota; class Tremellomycetes; order Tremellales; family Cryptococcaceae; genus Cryptococcus; species Cryptococcus sp. GC_Crypt_5. Next base: position 126,749 of record JALPBZ010000013.1, read on the forward strand.
GCGTCGGGCCCAGACTCCATCGACGTTCATGTTGAGTGTACCACTAGAATAATGCCAATCAGATCAGTCAGCGCCACGTCCTCGCACTGGAGCCAAGCCATTGTATAGCGCATATACAGGAGCGCAACAACCACTCACTCGTCTCTCCACATGAACCTTGGTTCGCCATCTGGGGTATCCGGATTAACACAAACGATGTTCTTGGATAAACCCATGGTCATGTGGATGGCAGCTGGATCGACGTGAATCTGGCGTTCTGGCTTCCCACCCTCGATCATCGAAACAATGTTCGCAGCCGCGATCTCCGCGTGGGCCGCGGCGGGTCTCGCGGCTTTGTGCGCGCCGGAATCGGCGACATCGCCCACAGCGAAGATGTGGTCCATTCCTACTCCCTCTGGAGCTAATTGCGTGGTCTTGCGCACGCGCACAAAGCCGTTATCGGGATTGATCAGTTCGTCGGGCGAGTGGACGAGGGTGCGCAGCGTGCTGAGCATCTGCGTATTGGGCGTTTGGCCCGTAGCGTGGATCACCATATCGCCAGTAACAGTATGCCCGTTCTGCAGTTGAACGGTGACGTTGCTCCCCGGTGAGGGGAATCCTTCGGGGGGCACGATGGCGCGTGAGCCGAGGACCGTCTTGATCCCCAGCTCGGCGAAGCGTTCTAGGATCTTGTCGCTGAATTGCGGGTGGAAGCGCGGCATGACGTGGTCGCGCGAGTGTACTAGGGTCACCTGTGGGCGTGTCAGCTCTAGTGTCTAGCGTGTCAAGCTCGTTCCAGCTAGACGAGCTTGCGCATGCGTAATAAGAAAGATCGAGAGCACGACCTACCTGTTTGTCAGGATAGAACTCTCTGATATCCGTGGCCATCTGTACCCCCACCGCTCCTCCGCCAATGATAATAACGTCCTTGGACTTCCTGACGCCATCCTGGATCCCGCGGAAATACTGAATCGCCTCCTGCTTATCGTCCGTGTACACATTACCGGGCGCCGCCAAGCTAGTTCCCGTAGCTAAGAGCAGGTACTCGAATGGGATCTCGAAGCTCCCTGATCCCGCTGGATATTCGCGGTCGAGCTTGACGGAATGTTGCAGGACATCAATGACTTTCGCTTGGATCACCGCGTGTGGGATTGGCGGGTCGGAGGGTGGTAGTTTGGCGAAGAGGCCGGAATAGGGGACGAAGGCTTTGTGCTCGTAGGACGGGACTACCGCGAATCTGGGCTGTACGGTCGGTATCGTTGCTGTTGTCAGCTTCTGGTAGTCTGCGAAGGTAGTGAGAAACCCGAGGAGCGACTTACGAACACGAATAGATGGTTGAAATGACTATGCGGCTCGATAACTAGGACGCGATGCGTCTTGGGCAGCACAGCCGCGAGCGCCGTTGCTGCGGCCTAGAACATATACAATAGGGTATTCAGCAGTACATACGATGCGTACACTCAAGGTGTGATACTCACGCATCCAACATAGCTCCCACCTACAACAACGACGTTTTTGAACGTTTGTATAGTCATATCGGAATCGGAGCTGGATTTGGATTTAAAAGGGCGCGGTGTATAGTTATCGGCGGAGGATGTATACAAGTGGAGTACAGTCGCGAGAAGGAGGATTGATGTGGATGCGAATAGGGTGTAGATGTGAGAAGAGGGCATCAATGCTGGAAAGAAGCGTACGGGCGGTCGCTGGTTTTATAGATCGTGAGAAAGAAGTGGATCAACTATATGGCAATTCCACGTCGGCCGAGGGAAGGCGAGTCACACAAAATCGCCGAGGTGAGCGAGGTAAGACGACAGGTGACGCGTGCAAGCCGAGGGAGCGACGCATAACCATAACGCATGAGTCGGTCGGTCGGTAGATCGCCCGCGGGCGATAGCACACATGACACATACACGAGTCCAGTCAACATGACTTGCATGGCCTGTGTCGGTCGGTCGTCGGGTTTAGCCGAGCGAGCCCGTGCGGCCGCGTAGTTGCGTAGCGAGGTAGCGAGATGCGAGATGCGAGGCGTGCAGTGCGAGGTGCGAGGTGCGAGGTGCGATGCCGGATATGTACTTGCCATCCCAATTCTCATCTTTATCTGATTAAAAAAGGGTCCAGGTGAAAGGCAATTGGCAATTGTGGTAATACTACTTCAGTCATCATACCCGTGCTTGTGCTTACACTCGTGCATGCTGTCCAGCGACTCCGACTGCGGACTCCTGGGAACGATGACGATGACGAAGATAGCCATGCATACTCGTGCTCGTGCTCATGCTAGCAATTTGTGGTACAGTAGATTGCATATCTGGTAAATGCGCATACTGTAGCTGTAGCACGCGCATGCATTCCGCCGACAGCGCTTATTCTTACGCTTACGCTTACGCTGACGCCTACTCTACTCGTAGCTGATCGTATGTCTAAGCGTGCCAATCTCCGAAGCCCAAATCTCCACCTTGTCCCCTGGAACTAAGGGACGCCATTTCTCCTCGGGTCCTGCGCATCCTACACCGGACGGGGTTCCAGTCATGATCACTGTGCCCCGTCGCAGGGTCGTTCCCTGTGATAAGAACGAGACGATCGTGGAGATCTATTCCAAAGCATAGATCAGCCTTGCACCGTCGTACAGTAACGTTGCTACTTGTTGCGCAGGGCAAGCAGGATAAGCAGGAGCAGGAGCAACGACTCACGTTGAAGAGCAAGTCGGACACGGGCGATTCTTGGCGTAATTCCCCGTTGACCCATAGCTTGATGTCCAATTTGGATGCGTCGGGAATGAGCTATAGCCAAAATAGTGATCAGTGATGTCCTCGATAGCGACATATAAGTACGGGCTTACTTTGCTGGAGACGATGGCCGGACCGAGTGGCGCGAACTTGTCGAAGCCCTGCGCGTCATCAGTCAAGAGCTCAAATCACGTCTTGATGAAACGTGCAGAACGTACCTTGGAGAAACACCATTGCGGGACACCCCCGACACGCTCTGGATTCCTCTGCCATTTGCGCGTACTCACGTCGTTTCCCACAGTGTAGCCGACGACGTAGTCGAGTGCGTCTTCCTTCGAGACGTTCTTGGCGTCTTTACCGATGACCACTACTAGCTCGGCTTCGTAGTCTGCTTCCCCCTCTTGCGCGCACTTGGGGATCACGACAGTGTCGTTGTAGTCGCCCAGGGAAGTGGTGGGTTTGAGGAAGACTTGCGGGAGCGGAGGCGGCGAGCGGCCTCCTTCTTCGACTACATCGCAGTGTTAGCTTCCGTCTTCATTTCACTGTTGACAACATCGTCATGAGGAAAGTAAGGAAGAGTGTGGGACGTATTACGCACTGTGCTTCTTGTAGTTGAGCCCAATACATTTGATATCGGTACAACTGGTCGAATCCAGCGGACCAAGCAACGACCCAACTTTGACGACCTTATCAGTGAGCTTGGCACTCTCGCTCAATGGTCCACTCTGGTCGACTTCGATAACCTTCGCTTCGAGCTTGCCCTCATCTGCCAGCTTGCCAATGTCTTCATAGGACGAAGCGACTGGCTCGCCGTATAGGGGCGTGGAAGAGCCGTCGGCGGGGAGGAATCGGATAAGTCGGGACCACGCTACGGGCGACATTGTGCTTGACTAAATTCTGAGTTCTGAAAGTAAGGAGGATGCGGGAAGATACAGTGGTCAAAGTGGGTCTCAAGAGCTACGAGCTATCGAGGTTGAAGATACAATGCCAATGGCTATGCACGTCGTATGGCGTCTTACACGACACTGTATCCCGAGGTATGAGGGAATGAAGGAGTGAAGGTATGGTTATTTCGGCTCGACACCGAGGCCGGTTAAATGAACATAAAGCGCAAATACCCTATAACAGCTGTCATGTCTGCCTAACGGTAGTGGATTCAAGCTACCGGTAGGGAACGCGGATTAGCAATAGAGAATGCAATACAGTGATAGACAACGCAACCCAGTGGCGAGCAGTGCAGTGCAGCGACAGTAAACGCAACACAGCGACAGGAAATGCAATAAAGCGATAGCAATTAAATCGTAGCAATACAAAAGTCCGCTTGATCATGCCTTTCTCCGTACAGAAAAAAATGTATTTCACACCAGCGACGTTTCTTGCCAGCTGAGAATAGCGATTGCGGAAGTTTACATGCGTTTCTAATTCACAGCGAACACCGGACGAACAGCCACGGTTATAGGGTATGATGCCACGGGGGAAATCAAGAGCTATTTTCAGGCTGAAGAAGATATCGCTAATCGTGAACAAAGTGTATGTCAGCGGAGAAGTTGTCGTTACGCAGCATTATCTGGCGGTAGCAAAGCAAAGACCCGTGTTGGGCTCTGTGTAGACGTTTGAAAGAGATATCAGATGTAGAATGCCTCCATCGACGCCATTCGGGCAGCTCGGTAGGCATTCGAGTTGGCGTGCAACACGTAAGAGCTCGTTCGGGTTGGAGATATACCCTCGCAAAATCGCTCAAAATTTCAGAGGAATCCCTTGATGGGAGAGACGTTTGGGCTGTTCTATAGTAGCGGACCTCCGACCCTCACTCAACGAGCCGTCCGGGCTGTCCCACGGTGAGCATCATACACTAGCGCAGACCAGTCTTTGTGTGATATCAAGTACATCGAATACATAGTTGACTCCAGTCTGGTATATCTATCTAAGCGTGGTTAAAGAAGTCGTCTGCCTCGTTGCGGTAGTAGCCCAGAGCTATGATCATTGGCCTGTCGTCGAAGCGGAACAAAAAGGTTTTGTCGGTTGCCTACAGCGTGTAATAGGTCAGTTCCGTGATGGAAAGCAATGTACAAGACGGCACGCACCTCGTGGTGATACTTCTCCCAACTTGGCACGGAGAAGGTATCGCCCTTCACCCAATCTATGACTTTCTCACCCACAACACTGCGTCCCGTACCATCGATAATATGGTAGACACAACTGGTGTTCTCCCTCACACCCTCAGATTGAGTCCCAGCCTCCAATCGCTCGCACTGCGCTCCTAACCTCTTACTAACCTCTTCACCTTCATGATCAGCCTCTTGGCTGGTGTATCGCACGATCGCGTGAGACCCTTTGACCTCTTCGAGCTTCCGTTCCATGTCCGCCCAGGGGAAGAGGATCGGGCTGACGGGCGCGTCCTCGGCAGGGTACCGAGGCTCGGAATAGTGCTGCGCGAAGTGTACGGGGAAGTGCTGGAACTGCGGCAAGTCCAACCCATCCAGCCAGATCATGGGGTCCGCAACGCCGTCGTTGCCATGGTCCTACAGCGTCCATTCGTGACGTCAGCCACTCATCTTTGCGAGAGTACCCAAATGTTGACTCAGTTTGGGTGGGACGAAACACTCACATGCCAGTTCCAATAAGGAGTGAGGATGAAGTCGCCTCGAGTCATCTTGATTCGTCGTCCGTGAACAGCGGTGTAGCCGCCATTGCCTTCGATGATGAACCGCACAGCGAACGCACTGTGTCTATGGGCTGGGGCGGTCTCGCCGGGCAGCACGAGCTGCAAGCCCGCATACAGCGTGTCGGTGGTGAACGGCGCGGCTAAGCACTTGATCAGCCTGTGAAGTCTGGGCTGTATTGGCTCTGCACTACGTCTGAGAAAACGAGGACTCACTCATGGCCGGGTTGATGAGCATGAGTACACGACGCTCGGCTTCGTGCTCCGAGACCAGCTGGCCCGCGCGGATAAGATGCGGGCGAACGGCTTTGTACCTATCCCTCCAGTATCAGTGACCACACTCATCACCCAACTCAAGCTCCTCGCCGACGATCCTACTCACTCCCACTTGTGCGCGATAGCCTTGGGCTTTGGGCGCGCAGGTACAAGCACGCTCATCTGCTTCCATAAGGGCAGAGTGGCGACGTTGGGGATATCAGCAAGGAGCTTGTCCTGACTATCATCTTTGATGTCGATAGTGTACGCCTCTGGCGCGGCCCTCGGGCCAGTAGCGGCGGTGGTCGGGATGGCGATAGGCATCTTGCGGTGGTCTTTTCGTGTTCTATTCTGCTGAAGACGATGTATATCTAGGATATGTCGAGCGCTGTACTACTCTGCAATACTAATATGCCTGCTGGCGTTGGCCCATGACCTCGCACGCTCGCACCCTCGTGCGATCGCATGCCGTGTGCCACGGCGCACGGGTACGTCGGCTCCATGAAGACCGGCCGGTTGAATGGCTCTATAGTGCTCGGATATCGGCATAATGCCAATATCCGGTTGTTAGTCGGGCATTAGGGCATTAACGCGTGTTTTCGTGCAATTACACCGCTTAAACGTGCATGTTTCAGCGAACATCGACAAAAGCTCGTTGTAATCTGAAGACAAAGGTGTTCTAACAGTGAGATCATTTCAGAAGGACCTGCACTACTATACTGCTACAGAACATCGCCGCAAGTATACCATGACTCACCGAGCGCCATTCAAGGGTGAGTCCATCTGCCTCATACCTCGCTCCCTCGCTGAAGTACAAATGTAGAGGTCGAAGCCTCTCGACCCGCGTTCGACGCAAAGGCCGAGGTGGAGTGGACCCGAGTTCCTCAGCCAGACTTTAAAGCTGGAGGGGGACTCAATAACCTCGTACGTCGTTTCGCAGCGTTCTACTTGAATTTGTCTCGCTGAACAAGTCTTGATACACAGCCGTACGCTGCCGATTTCGCTCCGGAGAACGCACAGTGGAGGTCTATCGATCCGAAAGAACATGAGAAGCCTTCGATGTACAAGGTGGGTCTAAAGCAGTGTACTCGACATGAAGTCTGCTGATTGCCCCGTTGATCTATCACATAGCTCATGATCTCTGGTATTGTACGTGACTTCGAGGCTTGTTGTGGCAGGAAGGCGCTGACATCGAGGACAGACTCCGAGACCTATCGCTTTCATGTCGACCATAAGCCTCGAGGGCGTCTGTAACGTAAGCCGATTGAGCACGAGCTGTGCAGCACGATCCAGCTGACAAGAACGTAGCTCGCCCCGATGTCATATTTCAACATGGTCTCGCACAACCCGCCTACAATCATGATCTCCATATTAGCCAGCGCGTCAAACGCGAACGGCATGAAAGGTGAGTTTGAGTTCAGGATATAGATCGAGCTTGCTATCACGACTCGAGCGTCTAGCTGACCGCGCAACCTTTGTGCGCAGATACTGCACGGAATATCCTCGAGACGAAAGAGTTCTGCTGCAGTGTCATCTCAGAGACGTTTGTCGAAGCTGCGAATTACACGGGTATCGATACGCCTGAGGGAGTGGAAGAGTGGGCTTTGTCAGGGCTCACCAAGCGGAAATCAGAGTGAGTCGGGTTCGTCTCCTGCTCCTCGTCGTATACAGAAGAGAATGATATTGATCGAGGAGGTGTTTTTAGGACGGTAAAGCCTCCGCATGTGGCCGAGTCGGCGTTCTCCATGGAGTGCGGACTGGAGCATTCATACGAGCTCAAAACGGACGATGGAAAAGTTACTGGGCACGTAGTATTGGGACGCGTGCGCCGGTTCCAGACTGTCAGTGCAAGCTTACTTGAGCTTTTCATTGAATATACTGACAAGTGAGCAGAAAGAGTTTGTTCTCGATCCCAATGATCCGATGCGGGTCCGAACAGAAAAGCTCCGTCCTATTTCAAGACTCGGTGGTGTGACGTGAGTCCACATGTGATCTGGTATCGGACTCTCTGCTGATACTGGCTTGCTGCGCAGGTATGGACGAACTCTAGCGTGAGTCGTCCATGTTTGCAATCTTATTAGTTCCTTTGGCTGATGGTCTTTCACAGTATGGCAGAGATGATGCGCCCGAATTGGGATCAGGTCAAGGATAGCGACGACGTCAAGGCGGCCATCGCTCGCGAGCCGAAGTTGGTAGAGTGATCGTGATAGATGGAGCTGGCCGCCAGACTCAGACCATGAATTTGCACTTCAGGCCTGATGGTGACGCCGATAGTGCTTCCAGCCATATAGATACTGCATGATAGACCAATGCATTCCATTCCGTCTTTCCACAGAAGAAGCGCTGCCACTTGTGATACTCCGATCAATCACTCTAGGCACGATCAATCTCAAACATCAATCATATACCGCTGATCACGGCCTTACAAGTGAATCTGACAATGATGATGATGGCGCATCCTCGCGCAGAAACCTCTGCGTCGCGATCGTCTGCTCGCGAGACATGCTTCCACCTCAGTCTCGAAAGACATTAAGGTCTTACATGCATACTGACTGCGTGCCAGGATTCCCCGTATTGGGCAATAAGACAGAATGCCGTTAGCTGGACCGGCGAGGAGAGGTATTTAGCCGACTATGCGTAATGACTTCCAAGTCTTTTCCGGTCCGACGTTACCTGAGCGCAATCGCATTTGCAACTAGGACGTACGGCGTACGTGATGCTGGTCAAAGTCAGACTTATTGTCGCCTTTGCATTTCACTATCATGTCCATTCTGCAGCGATAGCAACAATACCCGCGAGATGAGTAAGAACAGCAAAGCCCTCGCGATCCTCTCCGACCCGGCGTACAAGGGCGCTCTGCCCAAGACGTTTTTCTATGGCTCAGCTACCGCTGCATACCAGGTTGAAGGCGCTATTGACGCTGATGGTAAAGGCCCTTGTGTCTGGGACGAGGCGTTGAAAGCCCAGGACAACGGGAACCTGGCGTGTGACTCGTATTTCCAGTGGAAGGAGGATCTGAAGCTGTTGAAGCTGTACGGGTGCAATACCTACCGCTTCAGCGTCGCGTGGTCGCGTGTCAAGCCATTAGGTGAGCCGCGCTCAATGACAGTGTACCAGTACAGCTTGGAGCTGATACAATGTTAGGCGGGAAAGATGATCCGGTCAATGAGGCTGGTCTTAAGTACTACTCGGACATGGTATGTTGGCTGCACAGCTACACCTCTGCATATCTGCCCAACTGCACCAGTGCACGAAGCTGACAAATCCCAGATCGACGACCTATTAGAGGCTGGCATCACACCATTCTTGACCATATTCCACTGGGACCACCCCCTCGCACTGGAGAAGAAATACGGCGGGTTCTATAACGATACCGAGCTCGTAGAGGACTTCGTGTCGTACTCCCAGCTCCTCTTCGAGCGGTACGGCGACAGGGTCAAGAACTGGATCACGCTCAATGAGGTGAGTCTGACCTCAAGGAGAAAACCGACTCCATGCTAATCTCATTTGCATCTTCTTTAGCCCCATATCTTCACTATGCAGTCGTCCTCGTCGTACAAGCTGCCTGGATGGGTGCACAAGCGGGACCACGCTCGGTAGGTCGTATCAGTGAGAATGCAGGTAGCTATAGCTGATTCTCGACCCACAGATTCGCAAAATCCTTGCTACTGTGTCACGCTCGAACTGTCGACTTGTATCGCCGAGAATACCAGTCAAGTCAAAAGGGGACGATCGGTATTGTCTACGTGAGTCGTTCCGTGTTATGGCGGAATCGTACTGACTGTTTATGACTATCGCAGAACTGTGACTGGGTGGAACCTGCAGATGAGAGCAAGGATGCTCTCGAGGCTGCTACATGGGCACGGGAATGGGTTCTCGGATTCGTGAGTAAATGTTCATGTAAGGTGAATTCCATCTTGTACTGACCTTGCTGGAAACCAGTACGCAGATCCTGTCTGTGAGTAGGAATCAAGTACGAACGCAAGCAAGTTGTGATCTCTGACAATGTCCTATAGTCCTCGGCGAATTCCCTCCGTCTGTCGTAGCTTACTTGGGAGACGACCTCCCCAAATTCACTCCGGAAGAGTGGAAACTGATTAAGGGCTCGACGGAGTTCTTCGGCTGGAATCACTATGGTACTCAACTAGCCTCGGGCAAACGCCTCGAGACCGATAACCCTCGTCTGGTATCCTTCGGATCGATCGAGCGTGTGTTTGAGAAAGATGGGAAACCGATCGGCAATAAAGGGGAAGCTGGACATCCATACGACGGTAAGCTTGTCACCCTCATCGGATACTTGATGTTGATTGCTCATAACACTTTGCCTGGATTTTAGTGCCATGGGGTTTCCGAAAGCTCACACGATTCATCGACGAGCGATACACCAAGCCCTACAACATCCCTATCCTGATCACCGAATGCGGCTTTACTCCGGACGGAGAAGCACGTATGACTTTCGACGAGCGGATCAAGGACACACAACGACAGGACTACTACGCTGGGTATCTCAAAGAGCTCATTGAGGCTGTACGGGATGACGGGATCGACGTGCACGGGTTCATGGCGTGGTCTCTCATGGAGTGAGTCTTGTATTATTCAGTTCACACAAGGTAGGTGGCTCGCTAACAGATGTATGATACATAGCAATCTCGAATGGTTGTATGGTTTCGACAAACGATTCGGGATTACCGTGGTAGACATGGAAGATGGGTGCAAGCGTTATCCCAAGGATTCAGCAGGTATGCTCAAAGAGATCTTCCAATACTCCATGGCCAAGTAGATAACTGCACGTACTCGTCTCCTCCATGTCTTTTGTATCATGAATGCAACAGACAATCTCCATGCATGTCTTACTGTGTTCTGCAAGACTGTCATATGCAGTAATGCCAATGCCACAGTGCCCAATGAATCGGCAGGTGGCCGGCTATTTTGACCTGTAAAAACAAAAACAACAGCTCTCACCATGTGTCAATTAACATCGATGACATCGCCGCTACTACTCTGCTTTGCATTACACACGACGTTCACTCAACCCCGCACCGGTATTATACCATTCGAGTCCTCTGTTGCGCACAGGGACGCTAGGTCGCGACGTCCATGGCCATGGCGCCGACTCGTACTAGGCAGGCACAATCGTCAGGGCTTTCCACTATACGAGCAGTGAATGTTGCGCTTTCCGCTGACGTCCCAATTGTGCAGATGTCTCGCGTGTCGTAAAATCAAAGTGAGCCTGTCCATCGTGAATCCCACTTGACTTGGACATGTGTTGATTGGAGCAGGTACGGTGTATGAACAATGAGGACGAAGCAGGCCGCTGTGCTCGTTGTGGTGAGTTCCTCTATCCTTATGTTGATATTGTCTCTAATGTGGATGACCTAGAGCGACTCGATATAGCCTGCGAGTACGCCAGTCAGCGCAGAGGGAGGAAGACGAATGTCGAGTATGTATCCATAATCCTACTGCCATCGAGCTGTCTGCGTCACTGATGATTCGATCCTCGCAGGAGAGCCCTTCGTCAATCTCTACCGATGCAACCATCGCCGAATGAGCTGTTCCGGGTACAGTTCGCCGCGGGACCATCGACGATCATTCCGGATTTCTCGCAAAATGCGCAGGTGCTCCCTACTCACATCGGCGGCGGTGGCGGTGGGCCCTCGTCGTCCTACCAAACGCAGTCGGGGCCGTCCACCAACAACAATATCCAGTACAATCAGCAGCCCGGTATGCTCCCAAATAGCAGCAGCGGTAATAGCGTCGGCAATCTATACGCCCAAGGTCGACCGCCGCAGCCCATGTACCAAAACATGCAAACACCCTCACCAAATACCGCGCTCCCGGACATGATCCCGCAGGGGCCTCCGTCTGCGCAAACCGGTCATTCCACTACGACCACCGGGTCAAGACGGCACGGCCCTGCGACAGCTCCTCATCTAGATGTGTCCGAGTATCTGGACCCACCTTTACCACCGGTACCATCAACGGGTAGTCACTATAGGCTCGCTACTCCCCAGTCCGCTCTGACGTCCGAAGATGCCAAGAACATGGAACAGAACAGTCCAAGTAGGTCTCGTGTGATATGGCATCTGCTGACAATGCAGTCAATCTCGGTGTTTTAAGCCCGCTTGAAGCAACACATCTAATCAATCTGTACGTCTGACAGTCATGATAAGAAGCTGACAGACCAGGTATCATCGTCACTTGAACCCGATCCTCGCTCTTCTGGACCCTCATCGTAAGTCTTGAAGTGCATAGCAAGCTGACGATGTAGTGCACACTCTCGACTTTCTGGCCGAGACGTCTCCCATACTACTGACCACAGTGCTTGCGGCAGCCAGCAAGTTCTTCCGCAAAGACCTGTATTCACGTCTGGTCGAGCACGGCCAAACACTCTTAAATCGATCAATAAGCGCGGGCGCATGCGACGTCGCTCTTATACAATCTCTATTGATCCTCGTATGCTGGAAGGAACCGACAGATAGATCGGCTTGGATCAAGATAGGCATGGCTATCCGTCTGGGATATCAGCATGGTCTGCATCTACCTATCAATCGGATACTGCCGGGCGATGATAGAGAAGCCCGGATGGTCCTGGTGAGCAATAAGGTGAGACAAGCGACTGATAATGACTAGGATCGCGAGAGGACCTGGTTCAGTGAGTGTATCGCTGAGAGGAACCAATACTGTTCATGCTGATGATTTCTTAGGTCTCGTTTGTAAGCGAGTCCCACCACATACGGTACTATCTGAAACGTCTGACAACGACCTTCAGGCTTTGACAGGAAGTGAGCTGGATCCGATGTTCGTGGTGTTCATGTTGGTGCTGATACCAAGCAGATATGCACGGAGTTTTGGCCTTCCGACCGCTATACGACCGCATGAAGTCGGCGATGTGAGTTCAGTGTCGAGCGGAACAGTCGTTGACGCGTAGCCCGAGGCTTGGGCGCGGGAACATCTTCATCTCAACATCCCGATAGACATGCACCTTGCCTGCAGTATAGAGTGAGTGACTGGAATTGAAGGTGGCTGACCAGAATGTGATCAGGGTGACGAGCGTGTATGAGCAGTTCGAACGACTGGCATATGCGCCTAATCTAAGCAGCGAGTTCTGGCGGATGCTCCTACTGGATGTAATAGCAGACCATCAGCGAAAGACGGACAAGTGGTTCGGGACTGGTCTGGGTGGGTGCACGATTGAGATTACTGAAATTGACACGGTCTCGCAGGTATGCCCCTACTAAATGAAGAACTACGGATGAGTCTACTATTCCTAGCTACGAATGTCAGTCTGGCGATCAGGCGGAGAGCCCTCGACCACGGCATGGGTATCAGTGGAGGTATCAGCGAATGCCTGGCTGTTATAGCCGAGATCACCACTCAGCTGGAGAGTCTGGCCGAAGCAGGAGTGCTCAACTTCATGCACGACGTCACGTCCTGCGCGCTATCAGAAGCCACTATGGTCATCTACAAGGTGGGTCATGGAACGGACTATACAAGGATATACTCTCTGATCTTCATGGCAGATGTTCTGGCGACTTTCGTCGGAGCAACGGCAGACTGCAATCGAACTTATCAAGCGAATACACACGACGTGTTTCCAGGTATCAGAAGGCAAAGGGACCGCCGCGACCGCCTTTATTGCGCGTTTCACGCAACGCGCACTACTGTCGCTACGCGCCGAATCAAGAGCGCCGTCGCCCGTGCCCACGGGCGAAGGCAATATCGCCGAGGAAAGTGATTTCCTGCGTGATCTCGTGAGTGCAAGCATACGGTATTGTCCTTTTAGCTCATGCGCTCATTTGGTTGCGCAGGAAAAGTTCTTGTCGGCAGGTGACGCGCATCCCGATACGACGCGGGAAGACGAGCAGCATTGGTACGTCACCCGAGAATCTGTGAGATGCTTGGCGCTGAATCCTATTGTGGACTCTTCAGGCTCTCACTGTTCGCGGCAACGGGCGAGACGGCGGACAACACCTGGTTTGGCGAATAGGTATACGTGGACTCTGTAATCAGACTTTGACAAGTCAACTCGTCCGCGGTTTGTATGGTGGTAACGTTGTACATAGCTAGTCGATGTACTACATGTAGGCTATCGTTGGTGGAACGAAAGATGGAAGCCGTCTGCTCCTGCGGGCTAAGAGCACCTCATGCAGCGCTGACATAGGGCGATGTAATTCCAAATGCCAAATGATATAACCTCCCACTGCCACTCTGCACCTCTCGTTTGAATACTGTGATTAGGGGGCGGCTGCGATCTTGAGCAGAGTCAAGAGGCGTTGCATATGTATGCTGTCGACTTCAACATGGAAGCGCAACATTGCAGTTGCTTTGTCAATTTATTGGAGGCTGTGACTATCGGTTTGGAAAGGCACTAGATGGATCATTCCAGCAGCAGCGAAGTGCGAATCCGTCTCAAGACGTCACGCCCTGAGAACGTCCCACGTACTCGCAGAGAATGGGGATGTGCTGGCGTCAGCGTGAAGCGGCGTGATACCGCTGCCTTGTCCGGCTGCACGGAAATTACCCAAAGAACGATCGTGACCCATTTGGGCATCGCAGCAACAGCCGTTGGCGGCTGATGGGACCCTCAGATCCGAATGAACGGATCGAGGGGGATCTGCCTCGCGGACTTTTGTCAGGCCGGGTGACTGGACAGAAACAGAGTAGGCGGCAGCATCGTCGCATTGTCGCGCATTGCCACTTTACGATGTCTTTGGCCGGTGAATTGGAATTGGGAATTGGGAATGAATTGCGAATTACGTCAATCCCAATAAACGCTGTTCCCAGATCCGGACAGGGTCCAAGGATCAAAAGAAAAAAGACAAGAGTCAAAGCGTTACGTACCCCGCGCGATGCCCCGTGCAAATCTGCTATCCAGATCTGATGGCTGATCAGACCCGTGGGGGAGGAGAGGAGGCCCAGCTCTTCCGCTCTGGCTTGGCTGCTTGGCCCCTTCGACCCCGATGTACAAGAACGGAGGCACCGGTACTTTGCAGTTCTGTCCCATCCCCTCCCTCTCCTCGTCGGTGTTTTAGGTGCATGTATATATACGCCTGCAATTCCGTCCTTGGCTCAGCGTATTCAGAACCCGCCTGCTTTAAGTTCCAACAAGCACGAGTACGAGTAAACGCATTTCCTACCGAACGTGACATTCGCATAATGTCCAACAAGGCAGTCCCCACTTACGCCACTTGGTCCAGTACGTAACAATACCCAATTCACTTCTGGATATACTGCAATGACTGATCACTATATGCATAGATAACACCAATGCGAGTTGGTGGAAAGATGCGGGTCTCCGTCGAATGGCGGTCCACATCGCCGTCCTCTACTGCTGTGTATTCACTTTCGGAGTACGTCATTCTCCGAGTTCAACTATACTCTGAAAAGCTGACTGACCGTGTTTGACAGTATGACGGATCTTTGTTCACCGCTTTACAGGCATGTCTGCCTTCTCCAGAGTCACTTCGGTCATTGTGTTCTGTACTGACCTCGGACCGATCTTGCAGATCAACCCGGAATGGAAGGCGTACTTCCACAAGCCGGCAGGAAGCATCTTGGGCATAATGTCTGCTTCATTCTATCTTCGTTAGTTCACTCCTTACATATCACGTAGAGGGGCCACATTGTGCTAACTGCCGAGCCCTTCGACACCACAGCCAAGATCATTGCGCCTTGGGTTGCCTCGTACATCGCCGACCGCTTCGGTCGTCGACCTGTGCTTTTCGTCGGCGCCGTCATCTGTCTCATCGGTGCATTCGTCAACACATTCTCCATTAACCGAGGCATGTTCATCGCCGGTCGCGCCGTACTCGGTTTCGGTCTAGGTATGCACGCCACCATCGCTCCCGCCATGGTCCAGGAGATCTGCCACCCTGTGAGTAGTGGTCGGGCGCGCGCACCAATCGTACCACGAAACACTTGCTGACAACCGGCGGCGGTATCAGCGACTCCGTCCTATTGCTGGCGGTATGTGGCTGTCAGCATTCCAGATTGGCGGCACCCTGGCCGCGTGGTTGGGGTTCGGGACCGTGCACTGGGCGAGCAACTGGTCCTGGCGAGTCATGTCGATCATGCAAGCGCTTGGTACACTCATCGTCGCTCTCTACACCGGATTCGGATTCATGTGCGAGTCTCCCAGATGGCTCTTGAGCCAAGGTCGGGAGGACGAGGCCTTGTCGTTGCTCGCGCGCCTTCACGCGAACGGCGACGTGCACGATGAGCTGGTCCAGAACGAGCTGGCCGAGATGCGCGAGGTCCAACGCCGTCTCGACGAGTCTGCCTCGGTGTCGTACGCGACCTTCTTCAAGACGGCGGGCAACCGCCGTCGTCTATTTGTCTTGGCTATGATCGCCGCCGGAGGTCAAATGTCTGGCAGCACCCTCACCGGCACCTATCTTTCGTGAGTTTGCGTTTCGTCTTTCGCCTCTCTTCCAGTCTACTACCGTACTGCATGTTGTCGCTGGATGCAGCTGTCGCTGACGCATATGATCGCAGACCTATTCTGAAGTTGATTGGCGTCACTGCAACAGTTCAGCAATCAGGCATCAACTGCGGTTTGGCCATGTGGGCATTCGTGACAATGATCGGCTGCGCCCAATTCGTCGAGCGAATCGGTCGTCGACCCATCTGGATGACGGGTCTGATCGGTAGTTTGGTCTCCTTCATCATGATTGCAGCTCTATCGGTGAGTCGAATACAGTAAAACCATCTCCTGTAAGCAACAGAGCTGATTCTGAGGCTTTGTCGCAGGGCTCTTTCGCCAAGCACCCTAACCAGCACGTCGGAACGGCAGTCATCCCTATGATCTTCTTGTACACGTTCTTCTACAACATGTGTTTCGCAACCTTGGCCAACCTCTGTGAGTTGCGCGTCCTTCAGCAACCAAATGTTGGTTGTCTTTGAGAGTCGCAGCTGATATTTGACTCGCGTTAGACGTTGCCGAGATCCTGCCATTCGGTCTTCGTTCGAAGGGAATGAGCATCTACGTGACGGTGCAATCTGCCTCTCTCGCTTTCAACCAATACGTCAACCCTATTGCTCTCGCCGCGCTTGGTGAGTTCTGACCCTTTATATTATGAAGGAAAAGTCATGGAACTCGCGCTGATCAGATCGCCCAATTTAGCATGGAAATACTACTTCGTCTTCATCGGCGTCCAGATCGTCTACATTGTCTGGGGCTACTTCTATCTCGTCGAAACGAGGAATCACACTCTGGAGGAGATCGCCGCCCTGTACGACGGCGAGGAGGTCATGGACGACATTGCCGCTCACGCGCATGATCACCCGGACCAGAAGCCTGAGATGGAGATGATCGAGAACCTCGATAGCAAGCCTGAGAGTGAGGAGGTTGAGGATGATAGGAAGTACTAGTTGTTCAGCACGATAGCTATTTGGTAGTTTGGTGATCTTGTATGCTACGAGTACGGGGATACTCGTGTAGGAAGGGGCACAGTAGCAGGTGACATGTGAAATGCATTGCACTATGAATTTGGTCACATCATCGCATTGTCGTGACACTGGTTGTTTGTGGCCCACAATGTTCCATGCTATGCCACCTTACTACTCCATATGCTTGATCAGCGCTGCGGCGTGTCGGGAACTGACGCGTATCCACCATGTCTTGAAGACATGAAGTCGAGCTCGGCTGCCATCATGTCCTGCGTCAGCTGCTTGCTCGAATGCTATTGAGATTGCGCAACTCACCGACGCGCAGATCCATATTGGACGGCAGATCAGGAAACGCGCTTCGCATAGCCCCGGACCCCTCGTGGCGATGCTGAGCATCTAATGTTTTCTCCGCAGAATGAAGTAGACCCGCATCGGGAACATAGACCGAAGAAGCCAATTTCTCCGTGACGGACGCTAAGTCGATATCTCCCGCGCCTATACCTGCCATCCTCTGCGTGAGCGCTTCTGCGACCCACGCTATCCCTGACCAGTACTTGGTCTGCTTCGATAAGCCTTGCTGCACTGCGGAGATATTGTTCGCCGCGACGGAGGTGACGAGTGCTTTGAATAGTTCGTGCGGTTTTCCCGCCTCGCTATCACCACCACCACCAGGCGCTGAGGGTCTCCGACCATCAATGGATGCTGATCGGGTCATGGTGAGTCCAGGAGGGAGCACGTTGTACTTATCCGACTCGCCGCTGTCTTGTTCGATTTCTAAGAAATAGATCAACAGGTGCACTTCAGTCCGTTAACGGGGGAGACACACCTTTAACATAGCAACAGCCTGCGACGAAGAATGCTTGATTGCAGAACGGAAGAGACAAGTACGCAGACGGGTGGATGATATCGCTCAGCACGAGAATGTCTCCAATAGTCCGGGCCGAGTTGCGCCACAGATTGGAAGCAGCAACGGAATTTGGTGTAGCAGCTCCGCTCCGAGACCCAGGAGTGTAGGGAGTCTTGCTGCCGTGAACACGACGCAGATAGTCCGTGCCAGTCAGATAGCCCGAAGCCTGAATCACGTTCTGTCAGTAACAGCGCCTTTTATCACGAGACAGACTGACGATGATTGTATGCATCCAAAGATGGAGATGCAGGTAGATTGGCGCTTGGTTGGCACGCGCGTGGCCTTGGAGGCTATCACGAATTGGCGTTAACCACAGTGCGATGACAAAAAGTCACTACACTCACTTGGTCACATTCCATTGCATATCCGATGGCAAGGCATTGTACTCGTGTATAGCTCTAGTACGGGCGAGCTGAACTGCTTTTGCAGACTCCTCTTGGGAGCTTCGTCCGCTATTGAGGATAGTAATGAGGTGGCCGTACGCGAGCATTTGCTTCGCGGCGAATGGGAAGGGACTTCGTGGACTATCAGGTCCTTTCATTGATGGAATGAGGTCGCGATCGGTGGGTAGAGGCTGTGTGATCTCTTCGACGCGGAGAGTCGTCTGTCGTCCGGTCCCAAAAGACAGGGCAAAGTCAAGTAGCACAAGAGACCAAAATACAAGTCGGTTCAGTCGTCGCTCTTGAGCAGGTATGTTGGACTCCAAGGGCGGATCCTGAGAGTAGGGAATGAGCAAGGCAATTGAGAATCAAACTCTGAAGAAGCTTACTAAGTGCAGACCCAAATCTATCGCCATGCGAACAGCCATTCCCGTGAACATCCATTCTTCCGCCTCAGAGTCTGTAATAGTAGTCAGCTAAAGGTTAGAGTCCAGACAGCATCGATTACAAACCACTGCCAAGCCCCAGATGCGCCATCAGGATCAGACCCATTACTGTTTCCCTCGAGGGCACCGCTAACATTGACCCCAGTAGATCCTTGGCCGCTCGATCGAAGTCATTGCCGTACTCGTGCGGTTGGAGATGCGGTAGAGCGATTGAAGGGTGTGTGGAGAACCTATTTGACATAGAGTGAGCAACACACCTCAACTGTGTGAGCGTGATATGCTTTACTCACCTTGATGCTATAGCTGCAATGCAGAGAAACAGAAATACCGACCCAGTCCGACCATCGACCGACGTTTCCAACGTCTTATGGTCGAAGAAAGGGAACTGACTTCCAAAGTGCTCCATGAAGATTTGCAAAAGATGTTTCATGACAACGACATTAGGCATCTTGTCCGGCCCTATCAACTCTTCGACCGGTTCGCCATTCGCCGATACGGGTGTTTGCGCTTGGCTGTTTGATGACGGACTATCAACTCGGACTTTGAGTATGATACGCTTGAGACCTACAATCAGTGAATGAGCGGACCGTTTCGTGAACAAGGGATGGTATTGTAGCTTACCAGGAGCTATTGCCGTCTGACCATGAGGACGCCACCATGTGACTTTTACGATCTTGTCTTGGCGATGTTTTGATGGAGTCGCGCGATGCCGATTGCCACCGTCGATAGCAGCATATGATGTACTTCCCGCAGAGGAGACCATCTCCGTGGTATGGAGTCCCTCATCCGCCAAACTACCCTCCTCGACCGTAGGCAGCTTCGAGCTCATCGCCAGAACGAAATGGGATGGGTCAAACACGGAGAGCCAGTCTGGTGAGGTGGTGGGATCGAGGTATTCTGTTCCAGCGGAGTTGTGCACCGCTTGCCCTATATCAGGAAGATCTGATGCACCTTGGTGCAACATGTGATGACTCGCGCCCATGATTGTGCTGTTGCTGTCTGCGTAAGGGAGGGATGGATGAGGGATATGTCCGTGGTCGTCGGATGTTGGCGGTGGGAAGGGCTGCATTCCTGGCAGATCGAACATTGCTACAGGACCGATATCGCGATCTGTATCAAGATCAATGCTGCTCTAAGTGCGAGGACGTGGACGAAGGGGTATGTGATGACTGACGATTATTGGTCATATTGGATCCAGGCGTTTCCAGCGCGTCCAGCCAGTCTGTGCTCATCATCCAATTCCACGGATCATTCGCTGAATCCGGAACGATCTGACCCTCTCCTCCCAGTACGCCATGAGCCTTGGCCTTCTTTCTTCGCTCCTTTCTCGCTTGTGCGGACCGACCATCTTCCGTGGGCCATTTGCAAGGGATCTCATCTTTGATGCAGCTAGAACATGGCTCTGGAGGCGTTCCTCCACACCGACATTTCCGTGTCCGACACTGTCGAAGTCAAAGTCAGAGTCAGTTCGTGATGAGAGCAGCTAGCATGCGATGGGATTGAGGAAAAAGACTCACTGGTAGACAAGCGTTTCGTGCTCTGGTTACTTTCTGCTTTTTGCGCACTTGAGCGGTGACCCCTCCATCGGAACTCGCATCATCCTCCGTGCGCAGTCGGTCATTGCTTATGTCATCCATATCCGTTCTATCTACCGAGTCATTCGGCCTGTATTCGTTCCGGATTCGCTGCTGAGCATCTCGCGAAGACTCTGCATGTGCTGACGCAGAGTGAAAGAGATCCGAGAACATCTCCTAAACGATACCAATCCAGTCGATTTCAATGTATTAAGCGAGAGAGTCGTGGCGATGTATCCTCCCGTACAGGAATCTCACGACTTTCGCGTGACGGCGCTAGATACACGTCAGGCCTACCAGTACACGGGTAATAGGAGCGGTTGTATTTGAGCTGAGCAAGTGTTGTTTGTAAGAAGAGTGCACTCAGAAGGTAAAGTATGTGGAGAATGAATCGCTGAGGTGGACCGAATGGAAGAGATCACGTGTTTAGCCTTGGACAGGCATGTGTGGCATTCTTTTTCCCCTACGCCCTACTTGCACACATTTTGAGGCCTACTCGAATGTATCCTCGACGACTGGCGCTGCCGCATCTCGTGTGAGGGGAGGGCCTCTCACCCAGCCTGTCCGCTGTGCCTGGGCTTACCAGTACTCGTCTACTACCAATACTTGTCTGGCAGGATGGGCAGCACACAGCATACATGGCGATCACCTTATTCGGTCCCCAAACAAGCCAAAGTACAATTTACCGGCGTAATATCCGGCGGGTATCATGGCGGCAGAACCAAACAAGAGATGGGAGATCCGATCAAACCTTACCGGCTACTCGGCTCTCGCATCTCCGCCAGAATGATGGCGCGGAGCAGCTTCGGTCTCAGGCACCAAGCTGTTGATAGTACTTTGGGAAACGCACAGTGCGTATTCATAAGCTGGGATGAGCTTGACTGACCAGCTGATCTCGTAGATCTATAATCTATAATTTGAAGTGTACGACAGTCCTCGAGACAACAGTATTCAAGCCGACTTGTACAGCACGACCACCTCAGCCATGTCTCCCGTCGCAGTGAATGACATCTCGCCCAATGGCATCGCCAACGGACACGTCGTCAACAAGGGCAATGCCAGTAACGCTGTCGAGCACATCATCGACACCAACGTCCTATCCCGCCCAAATCTTGCTTTGTGGGTGACCAAGGATCACAGGTGAGTCTTGCGCTTCGTCTCGGTCCTTGCGCAGGTGCAGAATCACGCTGATAACGGTATAGATTATATCAGACCGAGGAGGCTTTTCCTAGCTGTCAACCTACCGAATGCATTATTCACGTTGTGAGTGTACTCGTGCATTGACATCAAGGCTGGAGAGCTAACGCATTGTACTGGTAACCAGAGAGCGACTGGTATTTGCGGCTCGTAAGTCTCGTATATACCGCACTGAGATGTTCCAACTCAAAGCTGACTGGTACTACAGCGAGATCCACTTCTGGAAGAGCGGCAGAATCGGCGACTGCTGCGTGACTCACGATATCATCCTAGGCCACGAGTCCAGTGGTCAGATCATCGAAGTCGGCTCTGAGGTGCAAGGACTCAAGGTTGGAGACAGAGTGTCGATTGAGCCGGGGGTGTCTTGCTGGGAGTGCGAAATGTGCTTGAGGGGTCGATACAATCTGTGTCCTAAAGTCAAGTGAGTCGGAGCTCAGGTAACTGGTTGCGATGGTTCTCGCTGACGCACCGTCCAGGTTCTCCGGCACGCCTCCATCCGACGGGACGATGAGACGATTCGTTGCGCACCCCGCTCGTTTCTTGCACAAGTGAGTTCCGTTGTTTCGCTTAGCAGCAAAGGTATGCTGACAATCCTGAAGGATGCCCGACACCATGACATACGCTCAAGGGGCGTTGATCGAGCCCCTCTCCGTCGCTTATAACGCCGTCGTGCGCGCCAAGCCATATCTCGGTCAACCAGTAGTGATCTGCGGCGCAGGTCCTATCGGGCTTGCAATGGCTCTTTGTGCACGAGCAGCCGGGGCTTCACCCATCTGTATCACCGACTTGGAGCAAAATCGTCTTGATCAAGCCAACGCACTGGGTTTCGACCGTACGCTCAAAATCGACCTGGTTTGGGATCGACTCCAAACGGCCGAGCAAATCCGAACGATCATGGGAGCTGGGTGCATACCGCAAATCGCATTTGAGTGCACTGGCGCATCATCCAGTATCAACGCTGCATGCTACGTGAGTTAGTAGCCAGACGCGGTTCGACAAGCCTTATTGACGTAGAAATGCAGGCTCTTGAAGACGGCGGCACACTATTACAGGTCGGCTGCGGTAAGCCCGAGGTTGAGCTGCCGTTAATGGCGATGGGTTTCCGAGAGGTGAGCGGATCACGAAGCTTTGATAGAAGAGTCACATGACTGACGCAATTCTCATTATCGCTTGGTATAGGTCAACATCATCACCTCGTTCCGATACCAGCAGTCTTGGCCCGTAGTGATCCGACTCGTGTCAGAAGGAGTTCTGGGCGACGTGACGCAACTCATCACGCACACTTTCCCAGTGGAGAAGACCATTGACGCCTTCGAGACCTGTGCGGACAGGAGTTCGTTGGCTATCAAAGTGCAAATTGTG
The DNA here is from genome assembly GCA_026538355.1 of Cryptococcus sp. GC_Crypt_5. Taxonomy (NCBI): domain Eukaryota; kingdom Fungi; phylum Basidiomycota; class Tremellomycetes; order Tremellales; family Cryptococcaceae; genus Cryptococcus; species Cryptococcus sp. GC_Crypt_5. The sequence continues at coordinate 149,622 of JALPBZ010000013.1, forward strand.
GACGAGTAGGGACAGAATGCTTGGACTCCTTATTCGTTACAGAGCTCTCAGCTTTGTTTTTGGTTCTTCGTTCAATACTGTATGGGTACGCGCAGGGTACAGTAGTTCGCTCCATGCATGTTCTTTGGTCAAAGTCCGTAAAAGCACATATAACGGATAAATGAAAGCGCTGAGAGGACCGGCCGGTTATCACTTACTCCTGCTCGGTTGTTCAAGCACGTGGAGGAATGAGCCCTCAGCAGGGGTCAATGCCGTATGACACCTCTAAATACATAAGTTGGTTTATCATTCTGATAGAACTCTTCATTCTCATTGTCGCATCGCTGCCTAATCATCTGCATTGCATAACAACAACATGTCACTCGGAAGAACCACCACTCTGTAAGCTGGCCTTATGTCGTTACTGCTACGCGACCAGAGCTGATGATACGATAGGAACAACGGCGTTGTAGCCCCTCAGATCGGCTTTGGTGAGTCACCTGTGATGCTGCTACTCATCTTGTCACTAAGCTTCGACGACGTTTAGGCACATGGCAAGCTGAGCCTGGAGAGGTGGAGCGAGCGTGAGTTGATCTCTGCTTGATACTAAAGAGTTGCTCATGCTGACGTTGGGTTGCAGTGTTGAGGAGGCCATCAAAGTCGGTTACAGGCACATTGACTGTGCTCTGGTGAGTCCCTCGCTGTCCTAGGAATGGTGTTCGATCATTTTGACTGATGCGATCACTGTAGATCTACGGCAACCAAAATGAGGTACGATCATATTACTGATCAGGCATGATAGCCAAGCTGATAGTCCGTTAATCAGGTCGCGGACGGTATCAAGGCCTCTGGCATTGACCGCAAGGAGCTCTTCCTCGTCTCCAAGCTCTGGAACAACAGCCATCGCCCCGAGCTCGTCGAGGCAGACCTCGACACTACCCTGTCCCAACTGCAAACCACCTACGTGGATGCCTGGCTCATCCACTGGCCTGTTGCCTTCAAGCCCGGAAAAGACCTGCAGCCCGTCGACGAGACAGGCAAGCATCGCGCTATCGATACGGACGCGCCCGGTATTGCCGCTACGTGGACAGAGCTCGTGAGGATCTACAAGGAGACCAAGAAAGTGCGCGCTATTGGTGTCTCCAACTTCAACATCAAGCAGCTCGAGACTATCATCGAGGCCACGGGCGTCGTCCCCGTTATGAACCAGATCGAATGTCATCCCAGTCTCATCCAGCCAGAGCTCTTCGAGTACTGTGAGTTTAGCGTCCGTGTGACCTTCATGAAACGCAAATAATAATGAGATCGGAAATCAGGCAAGAAGAAGGGCATCGTCATCACCGCGTACTCTCCACTTGGAAACAACATCACCGGCAAGCCGCGAGTCATCGACGCGCCGGCCGTACAAGACATCGCGAAGCGACTAGGCAAATCTCCCGCTCAAGTGCTCATCGCATGGGGCGCACACCAGGGCTTCTGCGTTATCCCCAAGTCTGTTACTCCTGCGCGGATCGCCGTGCGTACACGTCCCATCCTGTCTGGCATTGTATGTGCTGTGCTGACTTGGGTGTCCACATTTGTAGTCCAACTTCGAAGACTTCAAGCTTTCCGATGCGGACTTTGAGGAGATCTCAGCGGTCGGGCGGGCGACCAGGATGCGTGCGAACATCCCCTCTCAATACGGACCTGCCGAGTGAGTGTTGTGGATCAACTTGTGCTCTTCGGCAGTCGTACTGACTCTATCTATAGCTGGCCTATCAACGTCTTTGAGGAGCCAGAGGAGAAGAGCCAGCCTCACTCCGTTTGGTAGACAGAACAGTATCCCACATACGCATAGCTTCGTCCGTTGCATGATGCATAGTGTGCTTTCGCGTGCGTCACTGTCCTCCAACCGTGAACAATGGATGATTCAATTATGCCCGAAATGCAATACATTGAAATGAGTCTACTCTACTTGGAACGAACTCCGGGTGTACATGGTCTAGTGTCCCTGGCTGAATAACAACTCTTCAAACTCGCCAACGCCTGGGATCTCCCAGCCATCGGATCCCCTTCTAGTCTCTGCCCAACTGGAGATCTTCTTGGCCAAGTTCTCAGGACCGAAGCCAAAGTGCTCAAAGAGCAGCTGTTGAGGCGCGGAATGACCGAATGTGCTCATATGACATCCCGCATGAGCGTATTTGGTCCAGCCGTAGCTTGCCCAAGCCTCTATACCCACCACTAACGACTTGTTTGACGGGATAACTGAGCGGCGATACTCCAATGGCTGACGATCGAACAGCGCCATTGAGGGTAGTGACACCACTCTGACAGAGTAGTTGGACAGGAGCTTGGCTGTCTCAAGAGCGCGCGACACCTCTGCGCCCGTAGCGACAAGTGTGATGTCGGGCGTGCTGTCTGCGTCGCCATGGACGATGTATCCGCCTTTGGCGACTTTGGTTCGATCACTACCTGGAAGGAGAGGGACGGGTTGACGACTGAAAGCGAACAAGCTGGGATGATCTTCGTCTTTCAGCGCGATGAGCCAAGCCCCAATGACTTCTTCGGCGTCAGCAGGACGGATGAAGTTGATGTTGGGCAAAGCGCGGTAGAAAGATGCGAGCGCGACAGGCTGGTGGGTCGGACCATCTTCTCCAATACCGATAGAATCGTGGGTGGCTATACCGATGAAGCGCAGGTTCATCAGTGCCGCCATGCGCACAGCGGGCGCTGCGTAGAGCCAGAACATGAAGAATGTGGACATGATCCTGGTCACAATTGTTCCTTTATCAGTATAGCTTTGAGGCACAGTGATAGATGGTCACGACTCACGGCACGAACATGCCCTTCTGGTACGAGGCGAGACCGTTGCCTACAGCGACCATGGCGTGCTCGCGAATACCATAACGGACTTGTCTTCCCGCATAGTCCCCCAACCCACTATCCGGCTTTTGGAACTCTACCATCCCCTCCCAACTGACGAAAGTCGATTCGAGCAGATCCGCACTGCCAGCAATGAACGCTTCGTCGCGCGGTACAAGGGCTTGAACCATGATTCCACTGGATTTGCGCGTTGGTTGTGGGTCTTGCGGCAGCTTGTCTTTTGACGGAACGAGCTGTTCCCACCCTTCCTTCAGCTTTCCTGCGATCCGTCTCTGCAGGTCGGCAGCGGTATCAGGGTGCGCCTTGGTGTACCTCTCCACAAGGTCGTTCCACTCTGACTCGATCTTGGCGCCCTGCGTCTTGCACTCTGCAAAGTAGTCGTATACTGCATCTGGCACCGCGAACTTTACAGCAGGATCGAAGCCGAGATTAGACTTGATCTGAGCGATATCTTCGTCGCCTAAAGCCTGACCATGCACTTTGCCTTTGCCCTGGTTGATGGACCCAATACCGATGATTGTGCGGATGTTGACAAATGTAGGCTTCCCCTTCACTGTCTTGGCTTCATCGAGAGCTGCAACGACCGCTGCAAGATCGTTAGAGCCGTCTTCGACGTCGATAACGTGCCACCCCGTAGCGCGTAGCTTGGCAGAAGTGTCGTCCGTGAAACAGTTGGCGATGGTACCGTCCACAGTAACAGAATTGTTGTCGTAGATCAAGATGAGGTTGTCCAAGCCCCAGTGACCCGCCATTGAGATGGCTGCCGTCACGATGTTAGCGTCTGACCACTATAGACCAAGTTGATAGATAATGCGGACTTACCCTCTTGACCGAGACCTTCCTGCAAACACCCGTCACCCGTGAAACACCAGATCTTCCCATCAACAACCGGATATCCCTCCTTGTTATACGTCGCAGCAAGGTTCTTGCCTGCTACGGCCAATCCAACGGCATTGGCAATGCCTTGTCCCAGAGGTCCAGTGGTCACTTCGATACCGGGATACTCGATCTCAGGATGACCGGCTGCTATGCCGTCCAGTACTGGCGCGTGGTACTTTTTGATTTCGTCCAGCGACCAAGCCTCGTATCCGCTAAGGTGCAACATGATGTATTGGAGCAAACAGGCGTGTCCCGCCGAGAGAACGAAGCCTGACACACTGTCAGAATCTCGATCGGAGAGTAGGCTTGTTATCGACTTACGATCACGACCGAACCAGTCTGGGTTGGCGGGGTTGAACCGCATATGATACCTCCACAAAGCGACCGCTATAGCGGCTGCTCCCATGACTGTACCAGGATGACCTCCCTTGTACTAGCAGGTTCTCAGCGTCAGCGTACCCTAGTCGAAACCTTGGATGTGCTCGCTCACCTGCTGACAGAGGTCTGCGCCCAGGCATCGGATAGTGTTGAGCACCAGCTTCTCGACTTTCGCAGAGGAGACTTTCGCTGGGACATCGGGGTTTTTGGCAAAGTCGCTCCCGTGGGCGACCTCTTGGTCGTGCGTCGCAATTGGTGACATGGTGCTTAGCGTTGTAGAGAGATTCAGATGGAAGAGACTATGAAGCGCACTCGGTCTCTCTTCCTCGTTGACTTTTAGCAGGAGGAGCGCGTTGCAGACAATGTGCACCAAGCGGTAATCGCTGCGTGCCGTTAGTCACTGATTGCCATCTGCCATCCCGGTTACTCGTGTACTGCCAGACGCTGCCGGTAATCTGACCGGCTGTTATTCTCTCGTTGATACGACAATGACCCGGTCGCAACAGGAATTGGAACTGTATTAGCCGTGTTACACCGGGCCATGCAGCTAGCCGAGAAAGTGCTTTTGGAATGGACGTGACGCTCGTCATGTCAACAGCTCTGATCACGACCGGAGTTCGTTTCCTCACTACGCAATCACCATGCTTACGCCGCAACTGTTGAGTCGACACGCATTGCGTCCCGGCCCAACGGGACGATACCTCGAATATGCGCAGAGTGGGGAACCATTCTTCTTGCAGGCGGACACAGGTGGGTATTGACTTTACCAACTACGACTATAGACGTTATCACTAATTCGAGCTGTGCATGTGACAGCATGGGAGCTGTGTCATCGGCTCAGTCGGGAAGAAGTGATCGAGTACCTCGATACGAGAAAAGCGCAAGGCTTCAATGCTGTTCTCACCGTCCTCCTACCGGAGCTAGAGTAAGTGCACACTTTCACCTACCTTTTACAGTATAACATAGCGGTATCTGACTCCGTTGATCGCAATATAGTGCCAAGCCATTATCTACCGAAGTGTTTGGGCCCGATGGGAGGCATTCGGCAAATGCAGATAACAGCTTGGGCACAAAAGTCTTTTATCCCAGTCGATACGGCTTATGTCCCCTGATTGATGACGAGTGAGTCATTAGTAAACCATCCAATTTGCTAGGTCTAGATGACTGACGAACGATCTCCGATAGCCCAACAAGACCGAACGAGGCGTACTTTGAGCACGTTGATTGGGTCATCGAGCAGGCTTTGGAGAGAGGTATAGTCCCATTCATCGTACCTACATGGTCTCGATATTTGAATCGAGGTGAGTCAGAAGCTGCTAGTCCTTGAAGCTCCTCACTAACTATGCACTATCGCTGTGTATCTAGGTTGGGCTGGCGGACCCCTCTTGTTCAATGACGAGTCGGCACGAGTCTATGGCGCATTCCTCGGAAAGAGGTATCCCTTCCTACCGAAGCTTCTGGGCGGCGATTCCAATCCCATCTGGACGGATCCCTTGCAGATATGGGGCGGTCTGAGAGCCAACGGGCGGAAACCTCACGATAAACCTCTTCCAAACTCGGACAAACTGCCTCGGTACGATTTTACCGAAACTTGGAACGCTATGGCGGCAGGTATCCTGTCCACAGAAAGCGACCTGTGGGCAACGGCCAGTACATCAAAGCCTTCGCTCGGAGAACCATTCTTGACCTATCACCCAACGGCATTATGGCTGCCGTGGTCCCCGAAAGCCACTGCGTCGAGCTTCTTCGGCGATCAATCATGGCTCAAAATGGACGGATGCCAAACTGGCCACGCCGACTTTCCGAATATCCCATACGAACCAGCCTTCCATTTCTGGAACGCGCGCGCATCCCACGATCCGTTATCTCAGATGTGGAGCAATCCCACCGTCCGACCCATTATCGATCTCGAGAGCCACTGTGAGTGCTAGCTGGTCAAGGATGCAAGCAAGTATCAGGCTGACAACAGCCTGATATAGATGAGGGCATGCATAATGGTCTGAGAGCGGATAATCCAAAGGTCTGGGATGGGCACGATATACGTACGGGCGCTTGGCAGTCGGTGAGCATCAGCCCAGTTGTAGTTGTCATGGCACTACGGTGTACATAACTGACCGACGACCGTACAACAGGTACTCTCAGGTGCTTGCGGTGTGGTGTACGGGACCAACGCCATATGGCAGATGTACGATAAGGATCAAGCCAAAGGTGAGTACCACTGGATCATACAGACACCTTCACCGCTAAGTGACATTCGCAGATTCAAAGCATTACAAGGCAGTATGTGGGCTGAAAGACGACGCGACATGGCGGACCGACCTGTTCCTGCCCGGTCCAAGCTATCTTGTCCACCTATCGAACTTCATCCGCTCACTCGAACCTCAAGTGTATCACAACCTCCAACCAGCGCAGTCGGTCTTGGTGAGCACTTCAGCACCTATAGACCAACAGAAGCTGGATGGGCGGGTGGACGTGATGCGCGATGTCGACAGCTCCACAGTCGATGGTCAGCCGAAAACATCGATCTTGATCGTGCATTCTGGGCAAGGATACGGATTTGAGCTGGATCTAGCAAGCGCTTTCGGCATTGAAGGAAGTGGGACTGGAGGCTCTCTGAGTGCGTCATGGTTCGATCCTCGTACAGGCGAGAAAGGCGCTGCATGGACCGTAGATCCGACTAGTCAGGTGTCTTTCGAACCGCCTAGTAGAGGGTCGGCGGAGAACGATTGGGTCCTCTTAGTCACACGTGAATAGACATGGAGATACTGGCATGCATATCCTCAGGATCACAATTATCATAAAACTGGCCTCACAGAGTGCTGCAGTTTATGAGGTTGTTGCACAGACTCTCAGCGTAGCTGTAACGGGAGCGGGTGAACCTATTGTGCCACCAGTGAGAGACGCCAGGAGGGTATATCGTGTGAGGAATCTGGGCATCTCGTGTCAGTCTTCCCATGAGCTCTGTGCCCTCGTAGTGACGATGACCAGACGGAAGATCCGCTCTTCAAGCCGCATCCCACATTCACGCCTGTTACGCACGTTGCCCATTACCGTCAACGCCTGTTACGCTTCTTGAGCCTGTTACTTGTTGTCAAACACGCCTGTTATGCTTTTTACGCCTGTTACATCGGTAGACAGCGGTAGACGTTGACTAGCGGACTGGACCGCGGGTCCCAGCGGTCCGAGGAGCGCCAACAAGCTTGACCGATACAAGCGTGGAGGCGCTCGGCGGACCGAGTCCCAGGAGGGGGACTCAACCAGAAACAGCAGCCAGAAATAGCCACAAAGGGCAAACTCGGCGCTCGGCGCCTCGATTCCGGTGAATTAGGCAGGGCAAGGCTGCGCTACTAATGAGCCGGTGCAACATGTATGGGTGAAGGCGCAACTTTCTTCCTGTTATGCATACCTTTCAGCTGTACAGCTACGTTGTGCGCCGGGCAAGTCCGAGTACTCGGGTTGCGTACCGCAGTCGGAGCCGGATATCATCACCTTTCGCCGCTTCGCATCAGCCGCTGACTTCTCCGGGCTTAATGGATCAGTGTTTGAGCTATTGATCTTTGATCGAGCGAGCTTATATACCATAGGCCCTCGGCCCCGACTGGCCCCACTCCATTCCCCATCACTCCTCCCTTCCCCCCGGCGACGACCCCATTATCCACTAGTCACTAGTCACTAGTATAGTCATGTCCCAACAAGCTGAAGGCGCGGCGTTCGCGCCTCTGGACAAGACCGAGCTTGAGCATTACGAGCTGCAGGACCGCAAGGAGATCGAGTACGATGCCGAGCACGCTGCGGCGGAACAAGAGCACCTGAGCTTGCTCCAAGCTGTGCGCAAGTACCCCAAGGCCGTCGTCCTCTGTACACTGGCTGGTCTCGGGGCCCTCTCGGACGGCTTTCAGTTGACAATTCCGGGAAGTATCATTGCGAATGCTGGCTTCATCAGACAATTCGGTGTTCACAACGCCAAAACTGGCAAATACGCTCTTAATGCCAAAAATGTTTCCGCCTGGGGAGGTGAGTGTTTCTCCTGACCCTCATGATGCCGACTCGCCCTAGATAGATTTGACATTGTCGTTACACATGTGCTTGCTTGCTGACAGGTGGTCTACACTTTCAGGCGCGTACACCGGTGCATACATCGCGGTCCTCCTAATCGGAACCTGGCCCTCGGACAAATTCGGCCGTAAATGGGTTCTGCTAGCTGTGCAGATCCTCATGGCTATTGCATGTATCATTGAACTCTTCTCCAAGACCTGGCAGATCTGGCTCGTTGCCAAGCTCTTTGACGTAAGTCCGTGTCGCCGGTCTGTATAAGTAAAGTAAGGCTGACCAATCTTTACGGTCAATAGGGCCTGTCGATCGGTCTGAATCAATCTTCCGCTACGTCGTATATCTCCGAACTTGCCCCTACCAGCGCACGAGGAGCTCTCCTGGCATCTTACGCATTCTGGGTTAGTCTCAAGAGCATTGGAACTCATATGCACGATATTGACGATTTGGTCACCTGCAGTGGGCCATAGGTCAATTCGCTGGGGCGATCGGTCTGCAAATCATGAACACCCATACCCCTCTTCTCTGGCGTCGAGCCATCTACTCTCAATGGGTGTTCACGGGGTGAGTCGTTTACTCTCGTACCACAAAGTATACCTCGCTGAAGAGTCTTTCCTCATAGGCTTGCTCTTATTGCGTGGCTTTTCCTGCCTGAGAGCCCTCGTTGGCTGGCTGCCAAAGGTCGCGCGGAGGATGCGAAGAAGGTTCTGCTACGCGTCAATGGCGGCGTGCAGGGCTACGACGTTGAGAAGGAGTACGCTATCATCGAGGCGGAACTTGAAGCGGGTCGTCGGTTGTCCGACCAAGCCAAGAGCATCAGTCTCTTGACCGTCTTCCGTGGAACCAACCTGGTGCGTTGGCAGCACGTTGTTCTTCCGAGATAACGATACTGAATTGCTTTGCTCGTTCATTCTTAGCGACGCACATTCATCTCGTTCTGGCCTTTCGCATGGCAGACCTGGGTCGGAAACACGATCATTTACGGATACACGTCCTACTTCTTCCAGCTGGCGGGTCTGACCAATGTCTTCATGGGAGTTGTCGCTACAAAGTGAGTTTTTCTCCTTTGACGTCGCTGTCCTAGTGACATGTCGGCTCACAAAGGCTATCAGAATCATCAATGTCGTCTTCATCATGCTCTCATTCTGGACCATCGAGCGCGTCGGTCGTAGGAAGACGCTGTTGACGGGCGGAGCAGTCTGCGTCGCGTCAATGCTTGTCCTCGGAGGTGTTTTGTTCCAATCGAACACGGCAGTCACGGGGCCGGTCCTCATCACTTTCGCATGCCTCTGGACCGCCGCCTATGCGCTCTCATTAGGACCATTGGGAATCACCTATCTCGCTGAGACGAGCACGGTCTTGCTCCGAGCCAAGACGATCGGTGCCGCTGCAGCAGGCACGGGGATTCTCAATCTAGTATCAAATTATTCCACCCCGCTCATGTTCGCCAACACTCACTTTGGTACCAGGGGAGCAGCCTTGCTCTTCGGCGGGACTGGTGTTATCGGCTGGTTCCTCGTCTTCTTCTTCATTCCGTGAGTATACAGCATCACCGTCGAAAACCGCTACGCTTGATAGATCGTCGCTGACGACGCGTGTTTTGATTGTAGCGAGACAAAGGGAAGGTCGTATGCCGAGTTGGACGAGCTATTCGAACGCCGTATCCCCGCGCGCAAGTTCGCTACTACAGAGACATCAGTGGATCTTGCCAGGAAACAGAGGGAGAGCGGACGTGTTTGATCTGTCTGACGTGTATGATATCAATCACTTGTAGCATAATGAGGTACACCTGAAGGCGGAGTAGCTTTGGGCAGCAAGCAGCAAGCGGGAACTCGTGGACGAGTCGGTGCAGACAAATGAGCATATGCATTGGCACTTTACAGTAGAGTGAGCTATATGCATGCACAGGATCACAGAGCTACGTCGGGGAAGAATTGGAATGATGAGACAGTATAACTAAATTAACTGAGCACGTTTACAATTGATCATCATGAGCAAGGCTGTGCTGCGACGGACTTTCATGCTATGCATCAGAAGCCGGACTCCACTCCGAGCATCGCTAGTTCCTACTTGCGTGGTCCCCGTTAACGACGAGGTGCATAGCAGTGACTACTCGGGTAAGCTGCGAAGAAGCTGCGCTCGTCGTCAACGTGTTTGGAGAATTGAATGACGATGCGCAGTGCAGTGCAATCTTGACGTCAGACAATTCTTCTTGCCTCTATATATAAACGTTTCTCGTCATAAATGATGTGCCCATTCACTCTTCACACCGCACATACATAGCATCCACCATGTCTGTCAACCCCGCCACCGCCGTACCACCTACATCAGCCAGCCAGCAGCCGTTCGCTGCGCAGGACAAGGATATCCCGTCCGACCCCTCATCCTATATCCGGGACCCGCACAAACTCGTCGGCTACCTCGTCCCCTTCCCACCACCTTCAAACCTGCCCCACAACGTCAGTCAGCCCCCACCACGCTTCATACTCTACACTCCTCCTCCCCCACCTCTGCTCAAGCCCACCGAAGGACAGAAGGAGCATCTGGCACATAAGGTCCAGCGGAAATGGCAAGAAGAAGTGAAAGTCGCCAAGACCTCAGACGCCAAAGTGAGCAGCTGGAAGGGCATCAAGGGCAGAGTCACAAAAGGCATCAGCTGGGCAGTGGACAGAACCACCACGGCAGACCTCGACTTTGTCACTCGTCTACCTGATAACAAGTCTTCGGGATCCGACGATGAGTCAGGCGAAGGAGAAACCACCAAGCGGACTGTCAAGCTGGAAGAGTTGGTCTTGGTCTACCCTTCGAACATTGGTCTCACTCCAGAACAACTTCGTGAAGACTTTGTCAACAACCTCATGCGAACTAAGAGCAAGGCGGAGAAGGACGCAGTCATCGCAACGGGACTGTTACCTGTTGCCGCAGCACTGGACTGGGCGTTGATCTTTGTCGGATGGGTCTTTGGTGAGTCCTCTGTGCCCTCTGATATTTGACAGTGCAGCTTACTGATGTCCTGACGCAGGTGGTGCTCTCGAGGTTGACGGTGTGTGGGCTGCATCCTCCATACGTGGAGCCAAGATAGCTCGATCGATCACCAAACGACTCGCTTCCTCCACCACCTCCGGCGACCCCCATTCTTCCAGCGACACACTCAAACTCAACTTCGTCCCTTCTCCGCGCGTCGAAGTGCTGCAATCATATCTCCAGGGCCAGTGTGCAGCGAGGGACGCAAAGTCGTTCACTGCTCCAACACATCAGTATACCGAGGACGACGTGCTGGAAGCTATAGGCTGGACTCCGTCTGGGCAGTACGAGGACAAGAACTGGGAGGATGAAGCGTGGGAGCGAAATCAGGTGGCGGATGATGTCAAAGAGACCATGAAGAAGGCGTCTAAAGCGTGGGATAGCTGGGTCGAGCTCTATGAGAAGAACCCCAAGAAGGCGGCCAAGAAGTAGATGGAGTGTTAAAAAGCACAGTCGTGTTTCTTCTGTATCCATAGATATTTATGTATCGATCGTGTCCTGATCTACAGCTCTAGCTGCTGACGAGCGAGAGCCGGAGGCTCGTACTGATTGTCTACCATTTGGTGGGCCATACGAGATAGACGTTATGAAAGGAGAGGAACATGGTCCTTTCCTTGATCATCATTATCTTTGATGAATACATCAACTATTGTTCAATATCTCTATTTCTCACTCTTCTTTCCATCTCTCTTTCTCCGTCTCGACAACACTTGCATGCTTTCATCATGACTTTCATCACCCCTGAGCCATCCTCGTCATACGTATACAATGTCGGTCCAGCATCGCGACCCATCACCACTTCGTCGACCGAGGCTCAAATCTGGTTTGACCGGGGTCTGATTTGGGCATACGCATTCAACCATCTCGAATCCACAAGATGCTTTGAACAAGCGACTTTACACGATCCTACTTGCGCTATCGCTTACTGGGGCATCGCATATAGCAGTGGGCCGAACTACAATAAGCCCTGGGAGCTATTTGACAAGGACGATCTAGAGAGAACTCTGGTACGGACGAGAGCAGCAGCAAGACGAGCGCAAGAGCTCGCTCACGGCGCATCAGACGTGGAGGCAGCGTTGATAGAAGCGATTCAACTCAGATATCAGGATGATGGAGAGGATTACAAAGCGTGGAACAAGGCTTACGCAGGAGGGATGAGCAAGGTGTACGCCAGGTTCGGCGACGATATCGACGTTGCGGCGCTGTACGCTGATTCCCTCATGAATCTCGCACCGTGGGATCTGTGGGATATGAAGACTGGACAACCAAGAGCAGAATGCAGGACGTTGGAAGCGAAAGCGGTACTGGCGAAGGCTCTCAAGAGGAATCCTTCGACACTCCACCCAGGCATCCTTCACCTCTACACCCACCTCATGGAGATGTCCCCTACGCCTGAACTCGCCATTCCAGCAGCGAATCGACTGCGCGGGCTGATCCCTGACGCCGGACACCTCCATCATATGCCCTCTCATCTCGATCTCCTCATCGGTGACTGGCGGAGCGCAGTGGACTCCAACCTCCAAGCCATCATTGCGGATGAAAAGTACGCCCAAAATACCAGCCCAGTAGACTTTTACACATTCTACCGCCTTCACGACTATCATACGCTCATCTACGCCGCGATGCACAGCGGACAATACGCTGCGGCGATGAGTGGAGTGGAGCGGATGGAAGCTGCGTTATCTGATGACCTGCTGCGGACCGAATCGCCTCCTCTCGCCGACTGGCTCGAAGTGTCCGGTTCAGCCAGGTCGCACGTCTTGATCCGTTTTGGACGATGGAACGATATCATCCAGCTGACCTTACCAGATGACGCTGAGCTATACTGCGTCACAACAGCTACGATACGTTATGCCAAGGGTATTGCGTACTCAGCGACTGGGCGGATATCAGAAGCAGAAGAGCAACGGCGTTTGTTCCATGCAGCGCTTGCCCGCGTGCTGCCGTCGCGGATAGACTACCCTAACAAGTGTATGGACGTCTTACGAGTAGGCGAGGCGATGCTGGACGGCGAACTGGAGTATCGACGAGGCAACTACGAGCTCGCATTCGAGCATCTGCGCGAGTCTATACGCCGATCGGACAACATGATATATACAGAACCACCACCTTGGAAACTACCCCCGCGACACGCGTATGCCGCGCTGCAGCTGGAACAAGGCAACGTCAGCGAAGCAGCAGCGACATACGAGGCTGATCTCGGTCTGGACGACACGCTCACTCGACCGTTTCAGCATCCTAACAATATCTGGGCATTGCACGGGTATCATGAATGTCTCGTCAAGCTTGGCCGGACAGCTGAAGCGCGGATTATACAACAACAGTTGACTCTGGCGATGGCCATCGCCGACGTCCCAATCACGACATCATGTTTCTGTCGTCAAACGGAAGATGCCGCTGAACCAAGTGTCATTGCGGAGTGTGAGAACGTTTGCGCCTGTGGATAGACCTTGTTCAGCTAGAGGGGGACAGGCTATGCTCGGACGACGAGGCACAGCGAATCCGTATATCACATGCATAGAGGCGAAATAGCTTGAGATTCTTGGAGATGAGGAGATTAGGAAATGAGTGCGAATGACGCGATCGAGGCGGCCTCCTCCGGCAATGGCGTCAACATGGCTCATTGGTGGCTCTGTCATTACTACGCGACTACTGTAGCGGTATGCAAGCATGTGCCGAGGTATATATGTATTTGTGTACGTGTGCGGAGATGTAACCCAAGACTATCTTCCCGCTTGATATCATACGACTTGTTGAGATAGGAATTTCATAATGACAGCAGCAATCCAGACACTTCCTTTGGGCTTGGACCAAACGGATCCAGGACAATTGGTGGAGAAGCTACAACGTCAACTGGTCATTGACGACGCCGAGAAGATCGTCAGTAGCTCGAGAAGCCAGATGCCGCAGATGAGGTGTGTGCTGACTAAGCAGAACTATAGCGACGAATCTTCAATACGTCCTACGAGCCGAACCTCAGTTGGTGGACCGCCAACCAGGCTGCCTACGTTGAGCCAGCGGATGATGCTTTGCCTACTGGTTTCCCAGAACAAGTGATAAGTAAGAGCGTGTGGGACGGAAAAGACTTGATCAAGAAGCGTGAGCTCGATCCTCCTTTTCATATTTCACATTGATCGAGGAGCTTACTGACTGAAGGATACATAGCGGAACAATGGATATACCAATTCACCGCGCAGGATATCGAGGCGATCGACGCAGCGTATAACCACTTCCGCTCGCTCGCACTGCCCAGAAACGACATTTCGCAGAAGTCCTTTCCCATCTCAGCCGACTCGGCGCTGTACAAATCGCTGAAAGCCACCACGCATGAGCTGAATCACGGTCTCGGATTCCGCGTTCTGCGGGGATTACCAGTCGAAAAATGGGATAGAGCAAAGCAGATAGTCGTGTTTGCTGGGGTATCGTCGTATATCTCCCCTCAGCGCATCACGAACAAGGGCGATCATATCACTCATCTAAGGTGAGCTCGGCTCTCAGCGGTATCACGTTGAGCTTTCTAGCGTGCTTATAGAATATGATAGGGATATCACAAATATCGCAGCTGATAAGCGACCTGCCATTGGTGAGTGACTTCACACCGACCACTCCCACTTCACACTAATCAGCGGACTATCGCTATAGTCGTCAAGGGCCAGACGAGCGGTAACCAAGGTAAGTTGCTGCCTTGCTGCGAACGCTGGTATGTAAATGTGTCAGTGCTAACATCGAGCGCAGTATTCCACAACGACGGTAGCGCGGGGATCATCTCGCTTCTTACCCTAGGAGTTGCGGAGACCGGAGGGTTATCTCAACTCGCGTCAGTTGGAAACACGTATAATGAGCTTGCGCGGACTCGCCGCGATATCGTGCGCGAGCTGGCCAGGTCGGACTGGAAGAACAAGCAGCATCCTGAAGGTGCGTATTGTCATCCTCCTCCTCTTCCTCATCTACGATCGCGATAGGGAGAGTTGTGCTATACTCTTACTGACTGAGAGCAGGTCGAGCCCTCATCCATACGGTCGGAGAAGACCAAGTGATCTCGATCTACTCCCGCCGACCATACTTTGGGTTCTACGAAGCAGACCCCGACGTGCCCCCTCTCCCCACAGAAAAGCATCTCGCTCTAGACGCAGTACATTTTACGGCAGAGAAATTCAGCTTGGACGTGGATCTCCAAAAAGGCGATTTGGAGTACTTGAACAACCATACTGTTTATCATGGTGAGTCACCCTTTCATCAGCCGCGGCAATCAGTGAGTTGTGGTGTAATGATGCTGATGTCATATCGATTGGTGGTAGTGCAGCGAGAACGGCATCAGAGGATTCGGAGGAGAACCAACGCCATCTTATCAGAGTATGGCTCACGAATGAAGAACAGGCTGTGCCCGAAGTCTGGGCCGAAGCCGTATCCAAAGCCTCGACTGAAGGAGACGGCTGGCCCCAGGAGGCCTGGGACGTGTAGCGCGCACAATCGTAGACCGTAATGCCCGTTGCGCTCCACCTTTAATCAATGTACCTAGCGGTGTATGAGCTCGACACCTAGGTAGCCTGTTCTGTAGCCAGAGAGTTTGGATGAGATGTATTCAACAACCGAGTGTGTGGTCACACAGATCGCCCGACGGCCGATGACATCGCGACATCGGTGCAACGTGGCTACTGTATGCACAAACCACAAAGAGGAAGTTGGTCACGAGTCGTGCGCTTTCTTGATACAGCCGATAAGAAGTGGGCGGCAGGGAGTGGGCCATTTTGCGTGGGCTCACTATCTAGCGCATTACAACCTTGCTTATTCGATTGTCACTATATACCCGGCAATATATTCTGCGATAGCGTATCACTCGCTATTCAGTGCACTGTCCTCTCGCTCTTCCGACCGAGTCTCCATCCAAGAACACAGTAACAAACGGAGACCATGCCCAGCGCCGACTCCGCGATCCCCTTTATCGACTTGGGCGACTTTGGCGATGGATCCGGCCCTGCGGCCAGGGAGATTGGCGAACGATTCTACGCCGCGTGTCGGGATGTCGGTTTCCTCTATTTGGTCAATCATGGTATCCCGAAAGAAGACATTGAGGGCATGTTCGCCATGAGCAAGAAGTTCTTCGAGCTGCCTTACGAGACCAAGATGACCGCGCCTCATCCCCCGCAAGGTGACCAGCATCGGTAAGTCGCGTCCTTCAGCGCAGAATCAGTTGTGTTGTGTACTGATTGAAACTTGTGACATTTAGAGGCTACTCGGGCGTCGGAGTGGAACAGGTGTCGCAGATGGTCTTTGACGATGATGAGCTGGACAAGCTGCGCAAGAACCGTCCAGATTTCAAAGAGAGTTTTGATATGGGTATGTCCATCAGTCATCGTGACTGTGCTGCCTTCGCGTGATTAATGTAGACCAGTGGGCAGACTACTGATATTCTTGACAACGCGGTAGGCCTGGAGACGAAACGAGTTCCGAATGTGTGGTTGGAAGATAAGTACCTCCCGGGATTGAGAAGCACCTCGGAGCGATTCATGGAGATCTGTCGTGGACTCGAGATCAAAGTGCTCAAAGCGCTTGCCGTTGGTATGCCCGGCGTCCCCACCAACTTTTTCGAAGAGTATCACTCGACGTTCGACAATCAACTGAGATTGCTTCATTGTGAGTGTCATGTCTGAGCCTTGGTATCAAGTTGATACGTATCCCGATGGTAACGTTGGTTAAACACAGATCCATCTGCGCCCCGCGAGGTGTTTGACTCTGGAGAGAAAGGACGGATTGCAGCGCATACCGTGAGCCACTATGGTTCGAGCAAGAGGATAGTGCAAATTGACGACTATTGCAGGACTTTGGCACATGCACATTCTTATTCCAGGACGACGTCGGAGGTCTGGAAGTCGAGGACCCGGTGAGTCACCACGTCAATAAGGAGAGGAAGATGTCTGACAGGTGTATACCAGTTCCACCCTGGCACATTCCTCTCTGCTCCTCCTGTACCCGGGGCTGTCGTGTTCAACATCGGCGACTTCCTCATGCGCTGGTCGAACGACGAGCTGAAATCGACGTTGCACCGAGTCAGAGCCCCGCCCAGACGCGCCGATGACGAGAGCATGACCCGCGAGCGTTACTCGATCCCATATGTGCGTATCATAGACGCTCACTACAACGATGTCTGTTCGCTGACAATGACACACAGTTCTGCAAAGCTGATCCGGGACGGGTCATTGATGCGCTTCCTGGTACATGGTCCGAAACGAGGCCGAAGAAGTATCCTCCCATTACTTCGGACGAATACGTCAATATGCGCCTTAACGCGACGTACGTCAAGGCCAAATGAGCGTTGGGCGGTTCTCTTTCATAGTTGTAGTATATTGCGAACGTATGAGCGTCTTCCGACAGTCGCATGTATAGCGTTGTAGCTGCTACTACTGTATGCTGCATGCATGGTGTACTCCATTGCTGAAGGCCCAGATTGTGACGTGGCAATACAGTAATACAGTATCAATGGTATGGTATCTTATCTCCTCCTTCCCACCTCTCTCCACTTTGGAGCCAAACACTATCTTGCTATCATACCACGTATTATACTATATCTCTTCGTCTCCCAAGACAGGCGCAATGTCAGGCTCTGTCAACGCCTCAAGCTCTGACTCGCTGACTGATGTATCCACACGGATACACGCTTGTCCGAAATGTCCCAAAAAGTACGCTCGGAGTGACTATCTAGAGCGTCACGCTCTGAATCGTGAGTCCCGGCCAGAGTACGGCCTAGCATGACCCTTATCTATTCCGCTGAAACGGTTTTGCTCGTCTAGATGATCGGCCCTCGAGCGTCTGCGAGAGATGTGGTAAAGGTTTTGCGAGGCTGGACGTCCTTCGTAGACATCAAATTAAGGTGTGCGCCTTCTCCGCGGAAGATGTGGACGCGGATAGCGAGAGCGACCCGAGGCCAGCAATACAACAGCCAATAGCGCAGGCCCGACCATCCACTCCCACGTCTCTTCCTCGCAAACGCAAGAGAAGGGTTCAGAACACGCCCCGCAATCCCTCCTCCGCCCATGACCGGCAAGATCCCGTCGATGATCCTTCGCACGAAGCGGATCAGCAACCGTTCATCCTCTCCCCCATATCACGTTATCCTCCGGTCAATCAGCTTCCTTCAGCCATCAACTTGACCGAGCCTGTTCTGCCTTTGGATGACCTGGGGAGCATCGGTGGAGGGGCCATGACTGTGATAGACGACGAGACCGTTACCCCTGTACTTCCGTCAACTACTATCATCGCCGACCAGGAGTTTGAGTGGAATCAGCCCGGGCCATTGGGCGACAACGTGGATGACCTGTTATCCTGGCTGTTTGGCACTCTGCCAGAATCAAGCTCTTTACCGCCTTTAGAGTTGCAGGACGGCATTTCAGATGAAACCACCACAACACTGAATCAGACGGTTGGACCGCCTTGTGGTGCTGTTGCATCAGAGCCTGCCTCACTGCATCCAATTCCTTCTCGACCTTCCAGCGGATTGAGGTTCCGACAGCCCCAGGCATACCATCCGTATGCGGTGCCAAATATTGTCAATGCCAACCCCTTCCCTTACTTTCCCGACGGATGGGTCAGTCCCGCTCGATACGCGCTGCCTCCTCCGCATGAGGTACTGGACGAAGATGTGCGGACGTCGATGATGGGCTTGTTCGACGTGAGTAGGCTGTCTTCGATCACCAGTGATTGCAAGCAGACTGACGATATCTCAGGCTGAGGGGAAGCGAGAGATGTCAAATCCGGCGTTCAGTCTGCAACAGATGCGCCTTTACTTCGAGTTATACTTCATGTGAGCGGACGAGACCATTGACCAACAGCGTCCTTACATCCTCGATAGGCACTTTGCTCCCCTTTTCCCTATCATACACCGTCCATCGCTAGGCTATCGCCGCTTGCCGAGCGACCTGCTTCTCACGATAATATGTATCGGGTCAGCATTCGCTGCAGATCCAGAAGGGCTCGAGATAGCCGCCAAGATCCACAAACGTATACGCAATCGCATATTGGAAGTCGTGGAGGATGAGCCTGTCGCTCCAGTGTCCAGCTTGCAAACCCTTTTGTTGATCAATTACTTTGCTCGGTCGTTTTGCTCCTTGAAGCAACACGACGTTAGCCAGGTAGGTTCTATCCTTCACCTCTAGGTGAACGCAACGGTTAATTCGCCTATAGATCTTTCATTCTCCTTCCATCATGCTTTCCCGTCTATCCGGCGTCTTCCTGCCGTACTACGAGCGTTCACAGGTGTCACCTTCAAGTACACCTTTGTCAGGATGGCTTGGGTGGGTGGATGAGGAAGAACGTAAACGTGTCGGATGGTTTGCATTCATGGCGGATACGGAGAATGCGGCGTTGTATCGACACTATCTCTTGGTGAGTTACTCGATGAGAGCCAAAAGCTGATATATGTAGACCCATTGCTTCTCTCTGCAGATCGACTTTCCGGTCGAAGAAGCGATCTGGGAAGCAACTGAACCGTCCGCTTGGAGGACGGCTGTCCAGCAAAGCGTACCTCAGCCGTCCTTCCGCAATGCCCTACGAGAGCTCGCGGGGAGGAACTCGATCCCACCGGATGTCCCTCAGTTATCGATATGGATCCTGCTCTATGGCTTGGTATCTGTATCATGGACTCTACTCTGGCGTGATCTAGGCGACCTTTCGATGGTGCATGATAGCAAGATAACGGGTTGGAAAGACTCGCTTCGTCAAGCTTTTGGGATGTGGCGACACCACGTCGAACAAATGACACTTACAAAACAAGGCGCAGGCGCACCGCCTGGAGACTCGTATATCCACACTGCAGGAATACCGCTAGCGCATCTAGGATGTGTCCTGCTTCTGTGCGATACGGAACAAATTAGGATCTTTGCAGGTACCAAAAGTAAGCATTTTGGTGGCGACAGTTGTGCTCGTGCTTGCTAATCGGATGTGCTCTGTAGAAATCGCTGGTCGTCCTATCTCCCCAGGAGAATGGGCAGCATCAAACGCTTATGTCAATACTTGGGCAAGAAGTCAAGACGGTGCTTACGCATGCCATGCAGCGGTTGAATGTGAGTGGCAACTTTGTAGTGAACCTACTCTGTTGACAGTTATCAGTGTTGTCCCATGTCTTCCGGTGGAGCAGTGAAGCAAGGTACCAGACAGCGCCTAGTATCATTCCATGGGCCCTGGTAAGTCGGCTTTGCTGCGTCGTTAAGACAAGACTGACGTTGTTCACAGTACATCGCAACTCGTGAGTATGCGACGGGTAGACTACAGTTTCTGCACTGACATCAGACAGTGGTCATATGGACCTATGCGTCCGTTCTCGACGGGCACGATCGACTCCAGAAACCATATATAATCGTGACAGCCTCGACCACCGGTGAACCGGAATTATCAACGAGAATAGAGCCCTCCCTAGCTCGAGCAGACGCATTGATATATCTCGACAAGCTGATAGCGTGCGGACACCCCTTTGCTCTACCGGCAGTACAAGGCAAGAATAAGTGCGCGGGTATCATCGCGTATACTGCCTATCTCGCCGGCAATGTCAGGAGGGGCATAACGGATGAGAGTCGGACGGTGCTGGTGGGTCTGTTGACGGAGCATGCGGAGTAGGCAGGTGTCCGCGGTTGTATGGCCTTTGATGCATGGCAGTCTCCAGATTGCTTATCACATTTGATATCTCTTGGCACTAATGGTACATGATGCATTCGCCACGTTCGATAGCGAGAAGGTATTATGATACACCATGTCATCCGTCATCCGCCCATCTGCGCAGTGCCCAGCTGGCGGCGATAAGACATATCGCGGTGATTCGTCAGCCAATCGTGAACCAGCGGTCACTTCGCACTGGTATCCGCCGCTTCTATAATTAGTTGGTCGCTGCATTGCAAGATTGGGGGCAGGGACAGGTACGACTCCCTTCGTTGCCCACGTCTGACTCCACGATAGCTCCAAGTCTGCTTTCTCGCCTTTACGCTGAATGTCATTTCGGGACCGGACTCATACTCCAGACGGCGGGAATGCGCGGCAGAGTAATGTGGATTTATCGCTCTTGTCCGAACACTGACTATCTATGCTATCGGTATCTATCGGCGCCGGCGCCCACTTGAACTGTGGGCAATGTCGTACTCGAGTATTTAAAAACCGGTAAACTGCGTATAGGGATGTGGGCGAAGTCCAGTGTCTCGCGTAGTGGAGAGATAGCGAGCCGGTACTAACCAATTAAACCAGACTTAAAAACACCTCTTCTTCGATTTCGACCTGCCCGCTGTCCACACACCCCTCTCTTTCGTCCTGTTTCGCACGTTTGACGTTGTCCCAAGATGACGCGGACTACGGTGCAGGAGGTCTACAACCCTTCTGGGTTTGCTGGGTTTCTCAAAAAGCTCGAAGTACCTCAAGATGAGGATGCGACGTACAAGGTGGGTTGACTCGTCACCAAGTCAAAGCCAAAGCGACATTGATCTCTTGCGAGTACTGCATACTGATGTGTGGCTATTGCGCTGATAGACGGACCGATGGACGAACCGAGATCTCATTCCGATGCCGAAAGAAAGACGAACTTACGCCATCTGGTCCTACGTCATCTACTGGATCATTTCGGGAATGTGCATTAGCGCATACACCCTAGGTTCCACTCTGCTGGCCTACGGTCTCAACTGTAAACAAGCATTGGCCACTATTGCTATCGGTGCTCTACTCGTGTCCCCACTTGTTATCGCTTGCGGATGGATGGGCGAGGTGATCATCATCGTATTTCTACTTGATGAGCTACACTGACGTCTCGCTATCTCTCAGCGTCATCACATCGGTTTCACAGTAGCATCCCGATTCTCTTGGGGCATGTACGGGTCGTACTTCCCCGTGGTCATTCGCACCTTTACTGTGAGTACCCATCCATCCCGCGAGAAATAGCGATGTTGATGCGGAGATCGACAGACAATCTTCTGGGATGGCTTACAAGGTTAGCCCCTGATCAGTCAGCCTCTCAATGATATGCTTATCCATTTTTTTGACCCCAAAGCGTACTGGGGCGGCCAGGCAATGGCTGTGGCTCTCGGCGCCGTCTTCACGGGGATCTACAAGATGGACAGCACGCTTGCCGGCGGTGTGCTGGCGACAAAGGATCTCATCGGGATGCTGTGGGTTATTTTTTTTAATTTATTTTTTCCGTTTTCGAATCTGACCTTCTGCCTCAGCATCTACTACGTCTTCTTCGTGACGATCATGTACGTGCCGCCCGAGAAGCTGCAGAAGCCCTTTATCGCTTCGTCGGTCATGTTCGTCGCGACGTGAGTGACCAGGGCTCGTTTCACCCGGTCGACCCCGCTGATTTTCAATGTGGCAGCCTGATTGGTCTCCTCATCTGGGGCTGTACCAACAACGGCGGCGGGGCCGGTCCGCTGTGGAACGTCCAGTCCACGCCGCTGCATAACTCCACGAGCTGGTAAGTGCGCTCAGATAAAGTCCGCGAGGGTCGCTAACAACATGCCTCAGGGCAATGATGTTTGGTATCGCTGGTGTCCTCGGATCGTGGGGAGGTGGTACGCTGTGAGTGATTCATATCATCTATCATTCAATACCATGACTGATGCTGTGAAATGCCGCCTGATAGTGGCCAGAGTGACTGGACCCGTTACGCCGACAGGCCAAAAGCGCCCATCATCGCTCAGACCATCGCGGCGCCAATCGGTATCTTCCTCTGTGGCACAGTTGGCATCATCGTGACCAGTTGCGGCAACGGTGTTCTCGGTAAGTCGATCTCCTAATCCATCATAATGGCGAGAACGGCCTTGCTGACATTTGTATGTATCGTAGGATCGACGATCTGGGAGCCTTTTGAGCTTCTTTTCGCCATTCAAACGCACTACAACAACTCTCCGCGAGCCCGTGCGGGCGTCTTCTTCGCTGGTATAGGCTGTGTCGGCGCTCAGTTGGGTATCAGGTTAGAAATATATCTCCCCGAGCGCAGAAGAACCAAGCTGACCCTTTTCTCAGTATCGTCCTCAACTCCGTCTCGGCCGGTATGGATCTCGCGGGTCTGTGCCCTCGTTATCTCAATATCCGTCGTGGCGCATACGGTGAGTGTGTCAGCACCATGACTTCGCAAGCTTGACCTGACGAAGTGGCCATCCAGTCCTTGCTGCTGCTGGTTTGGCGGTGAACCCTTGGCAATACCTGAGTAACGCTACCACCTTCCTGACTGTCATGTGAGTCTACTTGCACACGCTCACCACCATGGCTGGTGCTGACGGGCTGGCTTGCAACGTGTAGCTCCGGCTTCGGAATCTTCCTCGCACCGTTCACCGGCGTCATGTTGGGCGACTACCTCGTGGTTCGCAAACAGACTCTGGTCCTCGAAGATCTCTACAAGGGCGATCGATCTTCGATCTACTGGTTCAACGCTGGAGTCAACTGGAGGGCGTTCGTCTCCTGGGTACCCGGAGTCGGCATTCTTATGCCCGGCTTTATCATGAGCATCAACGATTCGAGCGCCTGGAACGTATGGGTACGTAGTCCCGTTAACTGTATGCCATTCGAGAACACTTGCTAACATGTCTTCGGCGTGTAGATCAAGCTATTCCACCTGGACTTCTTCATTGGTAAGTCCATTACCTACATTTCAATGAGTTAGCGCTAATCCGACGTGTGATAGGCGTGGCAATCTCCTTCATCCTCATGGTAGCTATCTGCAAGGTCTTCCCTCCGCCCGGACTCGGCCTGGGAACAAAGTATCACGACGATAGCGTCCCCTTCGGCCTGTCTGATAATGGGATCGTCGCCGTGGAGCAGAACGAAGAGTATGAAAAGGAACTGCCCGGGGACGCGGAGGGGTACCTCCCGCATCACGCTGGAGCTATCCATCATTCTAAGGTTTGAATGTCTTCGCGAGGAGATAAAGTGCTTGTAATGGTGAGGGGCGGCGTGGGAATGATAGATACTCGTAACGATAGTTCGAAGGACGAAGTCTAGAGGGAGGTTGTACTGTTCTCGTGTTTCGGTAGGAAGACTATAGTCAGTGAGAGGTCCATGAGTCATGATAGAGATGTTTTCAAGCTAGGCATAGTCAATGACAGGTGCACTGCGGCCCAAAGCTGCACCACGACCACTCATCCTGAGCAGATATTCGTATCAATTGACATGTCAATTTCTTGTCAGCGCCTTCTCGCATTTCTATGCATGATCAAATTCGAGCCATATCTAAGTCTATTCAGTCTAGTTCAATTCTCGCCCTCAAGCTCTTTCAGACCAGCATAGTAGTTATAACCGCTATCGCACGCGATCAGTCTTTCGGAATTCCCCGTTTCTGTGTCCATAACTTACATGAGCTCTGAGAAATCGCAATAACGCGCTCGGCCGGGGATTCCGCTGTAGACGGTCTTAACGTCGTCTGCCGTCAAAGCGATGTAACGGGCGTTCTCGAGAATACGTTTCGACGTGACAGACTTGGGGATGACAGAGACGCCGTCCTGATCCCGTATCGCGATCAGCAATGAAGCAGTATAAGACAGCTGAAGAGTAAAGATAACTCACGGCGATCTGCAACGAGATCAAGATCTGCGCTGGGGTCGCATCGTATTTGCGCGCTAGTTCGACGATCGCAGTGTCTTTCACAACAGGGGGCAATTTGTCCCCTTCGCTGTACGAAGGGTTGGTGTTGCCCAACGGGGAGTAAGCCGTGACGTGCATGTCGATCTATAACTTGAAGTTAGCTGTGGGCGCTTGTCTGGGGTATAGAGACGACAGAGGTGAGTCTCACTTCTTTGTGCCAGGTGATGAACTTGTGCTGGGGCAGATACGGGTGCCTCTCCAGCTATAAATTGGACAAGGATTAGCGAGGGAGGTTTGGTATGAGCTGAACGAGGTCGAACCTGATGTACGGAGGGCTTGACTTTGCAAGTCTTGAGCAACGTTTCAAGCTCAGCTTTGCTGAAGTCTGTAAGCGTTGCATTAGCAACAGACAGATTGTCACTAGCCCGAGTATATCGTCACTCACTGCTGACACCGATGTTCCTGCATTTGCCAGTATCGAGTAGCTCTGTCGACAGTCTCAGCTACAACATCAATCACAAAAGGCAGCGGGATATTGGACGCACTCTCCATAGCTGCCCAAGTCTCAGTATAAGGGACATCGAGGACTTTGATCCCGTCAACATCTGGATCCATGGCGCAGGGATAGTGCATGAGATAGAGGTCGACGTATTCCAGTTCGAGGTCTTTTAGGGATTTCTCGAAAGCGGGCAGCACATCTTGAGCGCGGTGCGAAGCTGGGGAACAGGTTCACAAGTATAAGCCAGACGGCTGGAAGAGATGCTTTGCACTGAAGCAGATGGGCTCACTGTTCCAGAGCTGGTCGACACAATGTCAGCTATCACACCGCTATCACATCTAGGTGGTGGTACTCACTTTGGTAGTCACCCAAATATCCTTTCTGGGTACTCCAGACTCCTTGATCCCTTGACCTGAACGTCGAGTGTCAGGTGATACGTGCATTTAAAACAGTAGATTGACACTCACCGACTTCCTTCTCGTTGCCGTAGATACTGTAAGAGTTGTCAGCATATCACAGAGCTACTTCAAGGTCGTGTGTTACCTTGCGGTATCGATCAGTCGCTACAGACCTTAGTCAGCTCAACATCTCGCCAAGCGGCAGAATACAAGGTGTTACTCACATAACCATTCTGCAGCGCAACTTTGACCGCCTATATGACTGTAGTCAGTTTGCACACGTCGCATCGATACCGCAATACTACGAAGTACACGTGAGCTTATTACAACGGGCGAATACCGACAGCCTTACCTTACTTCTGCGACCTCTCCGGGACTCGATTGCCAGGTCCCCAGACCAAAGCCGGGCAACTCGTCTCCTGATGGAAGCTTGAAGGATGGGAAGTCAGCTGCCATTGTGCGTTGTGATGGTCGTCGTGCAAGGTTTCGTCCAGGCAGATGGTATGACTCGGTGATATACGGCTTCCAAGTCAAAGTAGTATGATACCTGTTTGCAAGACGTCAAAGCCTAGTGACCGCCAAGTGGGCGATTGACACCCGGAACTCAGCCTGCAGAGCTGTATCTGAGAGCCTTATCACGCCACGGAGAGCGTACAGGTACTCTCAAAGTGGCGCCCATCGTTCATCGGGTATCGCGCTCTGCGGACACTCGCTATCGCATCGCTGGCTCTGATGCTATAGTTCGTGCGCTATCTGTCGAGAACGCTTGCTAGCAGTGGGGACAGTCTCATATGTGGGCTGTCACGCAACAGCGCGAGTGGGCCGTAACTACCCAAAAAGGTAAGTAATGAAACTTTCGGGAAGTACGACGAGGGAGCTCGGGTCGGCTGTGCCACTTCTACAGATTAGAGATACTACTGCATCAGGCCGGTCAACCGGTGCGATCTCATCGGGATCTCATCACAAGATCCGACTAGTGCACGTTACATCAGTGTTCAGCTGTTCAAGATTCACTTGTGATGAGATCCGAGGGTGACTCACGGGCATATTACGATCACCACAGCTGCGATCAAGCGACCCGCAATGTGCTGACTTCCGAAGGGAAGCAGGGAAGTGAACAGTCCAGCCTTATCAGCACACAGACCTGTACATGCTGATGTAATCCGTCATGCACGACTTCCAGAATGTCATTATCATACACGAGCATGCTTCGATGAATAGCTGTCGGTTCTGTGATATTTGCATTTATGCCACGTCAGACACTCTTCCTGACCGTATGACTCACGTGATTGTCCAAGTATACCTACCTCCTTCACCTTGAACGCGTCAACTCTCGTTTCTATTTCTTCTGACAACGCTATTCGATTTGACATGATCTTCCAAGCATGCATCACCATGCGCTTCGTTCGGAGCTCTCCGATGCGCTTGGAGTACAGTATAGCGAACCGGAAAGCGGCAGAAAGGGAACGGTGAGGGTTTCCGATGAGTTCGCGCTGTTCTTCCGAGCCCGGGAACCCAATCCCGCTGCCATGTGCTTAGCGTCAATTGCCATCACGGTTATACGACTTCATCATGAACAACTTAGACTGGCTGTCACTACATGACTCCTTCTCCTACTTGACAGATAGACATCATGCCAGCACCAGTCAGCGACAAGGTCAAGATCTGCATCGATAGAGGAGGTACTTTCTGCGTAAGTTGCTGGCTCATCTGGGTTTACGGAACAAGCGCTTACAATTAACTAGGATGTCATCGCACTGAGCGAGACTAAGGGGGACCATTTGGTCAAGCTCCTGAGTGTGGATCCAGACAAGTGAGTTATCTTACCCAAGTCGTACACGACAGCGCTGACAGAGCTCGTCTTAGCTATGCAGATGCTCCAGCCGAAGGCGTGCGTCGCGTATTAGAATGGTTCACTGGCGAGAAGATCCCCCGCAGTCAGCCAATTGACACCTCACGGATCGAGTACCTTCGCATGGGCACAACAGTCGCTACCAATGCTTTGCTTGAGCGCAAAGGAGAGCGGTGTGCCCTGCTCATCGTATGTCTGATCACATCTGCAGTGAAGTATTCATGCTAAACTCGCCCCTGGCAGAACAAAGGCCATGCAGATGCACTTGAGATCGCGTTTCAGTCGAGGCCTTTCCTCTTCCAATTGGCAGTGAAGAAGGTGAGTGCAAAAGTCGCGGCAGGACGATGGCTGATCACGCCCACTCCCGCAGCCTGACGTGCTCTATTCCAAAGTTGTGGAGATCGACGAAAGGATCATACCCGTTTGGCACGAGTTTGTCGAGGAGGGGAAGACTGTAGCAGAGAACGGGGACAGAATCCTCAAGACAGATAGTGGTGTGACCGTGCGAGAACTGGAACCACTTGGTGAGCAATCGAATACTGGCAGCTAGCGATCCATCTGACTGTTTCCGCTCAGATGTCAACGAGGTCACAACCGCCCTGCAAAATCTATTCGACGACGGTTATCGCTCCATCGCTATCGTTCTTGCGCACTCATATCTCTGGTCCAACGATGAACAGGAGATCGCTAAGATTGCTCGTGAGATGGGATTCACCAACGTCAGCGTGTCTTCCGAGATCGAAGCGAAGATCGGATTCATCGCTCGAGGCCAGTCCACCACTGCGGACGCATACTTGACACCGGAAGTCAAGCGATACCTACAAGGCTTTGCCAAGAGCTTTCGAGGAAAGCTTGAGGATGCCAGCTGCAGAGTCTCTTTCATGCAGTCAGACGGAGCATTGGCAGACTTCAAGCAATTCTCGGGTTTGCGAGCTATCCTTTGTGAGTACCTCACGGCGAATATAGTAACATGTCTAATTGTTTCTTAGCTGGACCTGCTGGTGGAGTCGTGGGCTTCGCAAGGACATCGTATGACTCGCTCGAGGGCTCACCTGTAGTTGGTTTTGATATGGGTGGAACTGTGAGTCTCGTGGTTTCTCGCCTTTCGCCGGTGTTGATGGCCCCTCCTCAGTCGACCGACGTGTCACGGTTCAGCGGTTCTTATGAGCATGTATTCGAAAGCACTACCGCAGGAATCTCGATCAACGTGCCCCAACTGGATATCAATACCGTTGCTGCTGGTGGTGGATCCATCTTGACCTATCGCAATAATATCTTCAACGTTGGCCCAGAGTCAGCGGGGGCACATCCTGGACCTGCATGCTATAGGAAAGGTGGACCCCTCACTGTCACTGACGCAAACCTGTTCCTTGGGCGACTGCATATCGATTCTTTTCCCAAGAGTGAGTCTGCTGCGGACACATTGCAGTTGGCTCACGTCGTCGCAGTCTTCGGCCCGACCGAGAACATGCCTCTCGACTATGACATTGTCGAAAAGAGATTCGAAGAGTTGACGGTGGCGATCAACAAGGAGACTGGTTCCAAACTCACTCCCGCTGAAGTCGCTTCCGGCTTCATCAACGTCGCAAACTCTTCGATGGCCCGACCAATCCGAGCTCTCACAGAGCAACGAGGCTTCCGCACCAGCTCTCATAATCTTAGCTGTTTCGGTGGTGCAGGAGGTCAACACGCGACTGCTATTGCTGCACTGCTCGGAATGCATAATGTCATCGTCCACAAGTGAGTCAAGCCACATGGAGCGTGGCTGACAATTTCAGATACTCCTCGATCCTGTCCGCATACGGCATGGCCTTGGCCGAAGTTGCGGTCGATGTGTCCGAGCCCTACGTTCAAGAGTTCTCGCCAACAGCAATGCTCGCCATCGAAGAACGGTTCACTGGGCTCAAAGCTCGAGCACTCAAGCACTTGATGGATCAAGGGGAATCTGACGACGCCATACACTACGACTGCTATCTCAGTCTTCAGTACGCGGGATCGGATACGACGCTTATGATCCTGAAGCCCGAAGACGACGATTTTGCTCGCGCTTTCGTCAGCGAACACAAGCGGGAGTTCGCGTTTGTCCTTGATGCACCAATTGTGGTGGCCGGTGTACGTGTACGAGCGACTTCGAAGAGCTCTTCGGACAACATCAGCACAAGATCACCATATATGGAGGAGCTTCGACGACTCGAGTCAAGCGGCATCGCTCGCGCAGAGCCGCAGGCATTCGACACCAATTCGGTGTACTTCGAAGAAGTGGGCCAATTCACCGAGGTGCCGTTGTATCGTCTCCAGGATCTTACACCAGGCATGTCTGTGCCCGGTCCAGCAATCATTCTCGACAATACTCAGACCATCATTCTTCATCCTCAGAATACTGCAAGAATACTCCGGTCTCACGTATTGTGAGCTCTATCTCGCGAAGCTCTGATAAATGCAGTGGTTAACCCATTTCGCAGTATTGACGTTGGACTGGGTCCAAGGAAAGAGATCGACTTGAAAGCGGTCGACCCTATACAGCTTTCCATCTTCAACCACCGTTTCATGGGCATCGCTGAGCAGATGTGTCGCGCGTTACAAAAGACCGCTGTATCCGTGTCTATTAAAGAGCGTTTAGAGTACGTCCTTTATTGGTCAGAATTTTAGTCTGCCGCATCAGCTCACCAATTGAACAGCTTTTCATGTGCTCTCTTCGACGCCGGTGGTGAACTGGTTGCCAACGCGCCCAATGTCCCCGCACACTTGGGCTCCATGCAATACGCGGTCGTCTACCAAGCCAACCGCCGCAAGGGTGAACTCAAGCCGGGAGACTTGCTGGTTTCCAACACACCTGAAGCAGGAGGTGGTCATCTTCCCGACATTACAGTTGGTGGTCCTTCCCTCTCTTGTGTCGCAGTCCTTGCTGATAGCTGGTCCATAGGTCATCCAGCCCGTTTTCGATGATGACGGCAAGGAAATCGTCTTCTGGGTCGCAGCTCGCGGGCACCATACGGACATCGGCGGCTTGGGCGGAAACTCGCATCATCCTAACCAGACAGAACGATGGGAAGAGGGCGTGTCCTTCGAGTCCACATTCATCGTACGAGATGGCGTATTCAACGAGAAGGAGATTGTCGATATCTTCATGAAAGCTGGCGAATACCCAAACTGTAAAGCTACCAAGCGAATCGATCACAACATCTCCGATCTCAAGTCACAGTGTTCGGCTTGTGCAGTGGGAACAAGTCAGCTGCATGCGCTCTTCGAGGAATACGGAAAGGCTGTTGTTCACTTCTACATGAAAGGTGAGTGTCTGAGTCACATATTCAATAGCATTTCTGACACGATCGTCGGTACCGTAGCCATCCGTGACAATGCAGAAGCATGTACGCGAGACGCCCTTCGACCGTACGCAGGTCGCACCTATAGAGCGACCGACTACTTTGACGACGGCACCGTTGTCAAGCTCAAGATCGACGTCGACGAAGATGGTACAGGCACTTTCGACTTCACAGGTACTGGACCAGAGGTCTTGGCGAACTTCAACGCACCACAGGCCATCACGCGGTCAGGCCTGTTGTACTGTCTGAGGACCATGTCTGGTACCGACATTCCCATGAACGCAGGAGTTTTGGCCCCGCTGAAGATCATCATTCCCGAAGAATCGGTTCTGTCTGCTTCTGAGGACGCAGCTGTTTCCCAAGGGTGAGCACGAGAAAGTGCGATAGTCCAGCGTGCTGACACTGTTCCCAGCAACGGCGAAGTGGCTCAGCGGGTCGCGGATATTGTTTTCACTGCCTTCGATGTCATGTCAGGGTCTCAGGGGACAATGAACGGTACCCATTTGATGTATAAAAAGTACACTTGGGCTGAAACGAGTGAGTGTGGGCTCCCCTCTTTAATGACTGAAGCTGACCATACATGTCAGCCTGTGGAGGCGCATCGGCCGGACCGACATGGGATGGTCAGTCCGGTGTTCACGTCAACATGACCAATACCCGCATCGGCGACCTCGAGCTACTCGAGACCAGGTTCCCTGCTGTGCTGCGTGAGTTCAGTATCCGACGTGGAAGCGGAGGCGGGGGCTTCCATCGGGGTGGTGATGGTATTCGACGTGTATATGAAGCTTTGGTACCGATGGAAGCTAGTCATGATGGACAACGACGGGTGATTGCTCCCCATGGAGCCCACGGGGGAATGGATGGAGAGCGAGGTGCGTCGTATCTGAAGAAAAGGAAAGCAAAGGGCGGTTTCCGCACGGTCAAGCTCAAGCCTGCTCATCAAGTAGCGTAAGTGCTCTGCCCCTCGTCTGTTAAGATGTATCAGCTGATCGATAATGCTATCAGGATGTTACCCGGAGAACAACTCATCGTGGACACGCCGGGCGCTGGAGGTTGGGGTGCACCGGCTGGCCAGCAGGAAGGTCCGAAAGATGCTGCGAATTCGCATATCACTCTTAAATATGGAAGTAAGCCCCCGCCATTTACCCGTGCCAATGGCAGTGTCTCGCAATGGGGTCAGACCCAGGCCGAGTGTGATTAGAATTCTCGCTCGTTGTATTGATGGTCCTGGTGGGATATGCATAGATGGTTGCCAAGTCTGAGGAAAACGCGGAACAGGCTCACTCTGGAAGTGCATCATAAGCAATACGCTGTAACTGTCATCAGTCAAGTACAGTTCGCTGTAGATCTGGGCGTTTCAGCATGCCGTCCCTCACGCCGTGTGGGCCGGTCTTGACAATGAGTGTCAGTATCAGTGCTCAATTTCCAGTACGCCCGCAATAGACTATATAAAGGGCACAAAGTTTGCCCAAAAC